>WYDF02315693.1:0-14722 GCA_009867245.2 Adranes taylori
ACATATTGGGGGAATAGATATCGTTGCAATGTCACAAACAGAAATTAATTATAATAGTTGTTTAAGCAGGTAATCATGCTTTATTTTGAAATATGAAATTTTGAATTTTTTTTAAATGACAGTCACGATAAAATAGACAAAGGATTGTGTCACCGACTTCAAATTATTCTATATTGCTGTAATATATTAATTAGCTCTGTATATTTTTATTGTATTTGTAATGTATAAATTATAACTATGAATATGATAATGTAGATACATTATTTTCAATTGAAATATGATAACACTGCTTTGTGTTTGAAACAATTAATCATACTAGTCACCAATATTTAATATTTTACTACCTACACTATATTATTTTAATATGTATATATATATCACTCTAGTTGTTGTACGTGTTTAACTAAATTATAATTATAGTATTTTGTATTTCACTATGTTAGGGACAATGTATTTTAGAGTTATAATTATTAACTTTGTAGTCTCATACATTATAGTCATCAACATTATATCTTTTAATTCAACATAACTTTGTAATTTACATAATACTTTGTACTTAATATTCAAGTCCCGAAATTAAATACGGGTGTATTTACATGTTTATAGATGTTATTTGCGTATATTCATTCAATTGACGAATGTAACATGTATATGGCACAATAAATGATTTTTATTTTGATCAAACACAAGTAATAAATTTTAAATATTAATCTTATTACAATGATCTAATAAATCAAATAAAATTTTTATATTTATTTTTATTAAAATAAGAAACTTTTAATTTAAAATAAATAATGAATTAAAAGAAGTGACCCACTTCCAAAATATTTTTATTCCAAAAGTGAAATACTATCTACATTTCGAATCAACTAGGATTTCTCATTCAAGCATGAAGCACAATTAAAAATATATAAAATTAAGTAGCCATGAAGTGGAAGGATAATGTGCAAGGCCATGAAGTGGAAGGCCATGACGTGGAAGGAGGTGTGCTTTTTTTGGTGTGCAAACTATCTTGATCCTACGATAATGTAGACTGCATCCAAAAGAAAGAATGATGGTTCTAAAGAAGAAGTCTCTTGTACTAAAATTGTCAATCAATACAATGCCCACATGGGCTACTTTGATAGATTTTCCCCTATCAATCCAGCGGCACGTGGATTCATAGAAAGTGAAATCAATGAAACAAGGAAAGAACTCTTCAGATAAATCTGTAAATAAATTTAAGACAACGCCCTTGGAAGTGAGACATGACAAATATGCTCATATGCCTGTACGGTGTCGCTCACTAAGTTGTGGATATTGTACCACCGCAAGCATCTGTAACTGTTCAGCCTGTCGTATTGGATTGTGCCTCAATAAGGATAGTAATTGTTTTCAGCTTTTTTTATGAGAAATTATTGTGGACTTTTGCCTTTTAGTGCATAATGGTTACCAGCAATAACCATATCCTAAATCTGATCCCAACAACAAAATATCCATGATTCATAATTAAAGTTTTTTTTACTGTAATTTACCCATTTTGAATAATAAATAACACCTACCTTGACAAAAATTTATTCCGGCCTCAAAGGGCTAAAAAAGGAGTTCTTTTTAAAAGGAATGCCTTGTTTTCTCAAAGAAGGACTCATTAACCGGATTTTTTATTTCATGAAATTACTCGTTGATAATAATATTTGTACGCTATTTATCAAGCTCGTCGGTTGCAGTGCCGGTCACGAACAATAGAGTTTGCTTTGTAAGATGTGTCGCTCGTTAAAATAATTGACACATTTATAATAATTGAATATAGTTGCAAGTATTAGGTAAATGAGTGTAGTTAATGACGTTCCTTATTTGTTTTTGGTTTAATCTCTATTTGATTTAAGGAAACGCATATCCTCATATCCAAAATAAAATTTAATTATAACGCATTTATAATGATATCAATTAAATAAACATAATTATTGTTATGTACTATATATAATTTTCTTACCAAATATAAAAACTAAAAATTAAACCATCTATAATTAAATAAATTATATTTTTTATATTTATTAAAATTTAAATCAGCTCAATATTACTAAAATATAGACTTTTCATACGATACATATAACGGGTCTTCAAATTTGAAAACAGAGAAACTCATCAGAAATAATGGATTTCCTCATATTTGATAAAGAGTAACTCTTTACTTTCATCAAGATGAGGCCTCAAATTAAATAGCTCATAAATAAACAAACCAAAACGGGCATGGGAGCTGAAGCCGATACATCATACAAAGCAAATCCTTGCCTCCTTATGCACGACGCTGCGACTGACATGTGCTATGTATATCAATCCAGGTCGTTTACATTGGACACAAATATTATCATCAATGAATTTACTTTGCTCTTTTGGAAAAAGAAAAATTCTTCTTTCGAAAAGAAAAGGAAGAACTCTTTTTTTAAAAAGATAAAAGAAATTCTTCTTTTGAAAAAAAAAATAGTAACTCCTCTTTTCAGAAAAGAGGAGGAACTCCTCATAAACAGTGATTTGCTTCGTATTTGTTAAAAGAGTAACTCCCTCATTTCATGACAGTGATGCCTTAATAAAATAAATCCATGACAAATCCATAAATCCATGATAGTGGTTAATAATTACCTTACAACATTTAAAAAAGATTCATAATTAGTTAGCTATACATTAGATGACAATATGTCACAGTAAATGCAATTAGCTACTCAGAATAAAATCATAATTTAAGGTATATAAATAGCTTAAATCAATTGATTTATAATAAATAAAATCGCTATTCACATTTGTACTAAAAACATTTCGAACTCGCGTCAAAACGATAAGATTATAAATCCGAATATTTTACTAACAAAGTTTAGTTTTAGAAGCTACTAAAAATCTGTCATAAATCTCATACCCTTTCCTACAGACTTTCCGCTTATATATTTTCAGATTGGCTAATCAGCATTATTTTAATAATTTCTTATTCTGAAATAATTATTAAATTAAATTATTACTTAGAGAAGTTATGATTCAGCGTTAAATACGAAACAAATAAATAAGATATTGGTATGAAGTTATGTCATAGGATAATAATTAACTCAATTGTCACAGCAATTTTGAAAAATATTATTTGGACATAATACTAAGTTGCAAATATATTACTTTGAAAAGCTAGTATTCAAGGCCAGATACCAAAAAATAAACAATATATCCCTATCAGAGTATCATAAGTTCAAGTAACTATTCATATGTGAAACAATCTGAAGCAAGCAGAGTATTTCCACGAATAATTCTATCATTTTAAATAATGTAAACAAATGACCCGTATGGCAGAATCAAGCTGAATCAGTCAAGGCCCATTACCAAAAATATGTTTGTTCACTTTAAAAATGGAAGCATAAATCAGATTCAAGAATTAGTTTCCTAACACAAGCAAAAATGTGAGGATAATATCATTTTAAATAATTTAATTTAATCAAAACATAATTAAACATATTGGGGGAATAGATATCGTTGCCTCCACAACCACAAATTAATTATAATAGTTGTCGTAAGCAGGTAATCATCGAAAATTGCTAATAATCTATGAGAGACTACAAAGGTAGAAAAAATTCCGATGAACATTTTTGGGCTGATGGCCATTTCTGCTATAAGGCATTAAGCGTCCTCAGCACCCACCTTTTTACAGAACATCATTGTATTGTTCTGAACCTATCATCTCACAAATATTATTTGATTGAAAACTCAATATATGTTACATGTAAGCGAGTTGTCACTTACAATGTGTTTCTAGGTTAATTTGAAATATTTCCTAAATTACATCTGATTGACAAATTAACCTAGAAACACATACGCACATACGTACATACGTACATACGTACATACACGCGGACGAACATACGTACATCGAATTGGCTAATTTCTTTTTAAAACTGTTGCGCGTGCGCGTAACGTCAAAAACCGTGCGCGTAATGTAAAACCGTGCGCGTAATGTTTATACGGAAAGAAGAGTTGGAAAAGTTGCCCGAAAAATTGGAAAATTAAAGTGTAAAAAGGTAGTTTTGAAGTTAGGCTACTATGGGGAGTAGGTGTAACGGAAAACAACCGCTAGTGTTAGTAATAATTTTGAAGCTTGCAATTATATAATTTCCCCCTACTATCTTTGTGTCCATATTGGACAAAGAGGCTATTTTATATAGCGGTATTTGGTACTTATAGAATACTTTTATACATAAATTAATATCTATTAATCATAATAAAATTGGGGGGACATAGATACTTAATAAAACAATTAGACAAATACGAGAATAATTAACTTTTAATTTGAAACGTATCTTTCATATACTTTATAAATATGTAATACCTATAAGTATATGAAAGAAATAAGATTCAAGTTTTTAATATTTTTGTTATTTAACCTGAATACGTCTATTGTGTTCATATTACCAAAATCTATTTAAATATAATTCAAAGATTTACCATAGAAACGAATTAACGAAAAAAAAAAATTTATAAAAAAATTTACAGAAGGGGGAATTTGTCAATGCTGAGCAAATGTACGGATGTCTATACGTTCAAGAATTTCTCCTAACCTATTGGACCGATTTGGATGAAATTTGGTGGCAGGTGCATATGATAATTCTTCAAAAGTGTTGTTTTTACTTTTTTTTTATAAATCCAATATGGCGGATATACATATGTCATGTTTTTATTCACAAATGTAGAATAGTATTACAAGATCACATTGATAAACAAGATCATTTGATAAACATTGATAAAAAGGATTACAAGATAAACAAGATCAGTCTGTCTAAATTGGTGGTCATATCATGTTATCACAACATATTAATTGTTTTGTGAAGGTTTAACAGTGACTCAATTTTAAATTTTAAACAAAATGGCTCTAGACAGCTTACTATGAGATTGCATGTCCAATCGATTCAATTTCTAAAAAACTGATGATGCTCTTGATTGTGGTTATTCACTAAAACATATATCACACGATTTAATCAAGTATAACTTCACTATTATAATTGCTGCTACTATTTCACATGCTATGTACTGTACAATACAGCTTTATGGAACTAGAAGGTTTATGAAGGTATTTAAAGTTATTACTTACTCTATAATTAGGATTATTTCCAAGTATTTAATTAACTACCACTGTATTCCATTATTTATAAGAACTATTATTGTTAAATTCTCTATGACTCAATTGTTTATTTTACGCGATTTTATTATGTACACTCTTAACAAAGATCCTGTGGGTCACTAAACAGTTACATATACCCTTTCATAGTCAAAACATTGTAACATCTGTTTTATATATCATACATCCATTGTTATATATTGTAATGTTGATTTTAGTCCTGATGATGGTTCTAAAATGAGAGAACCGAAACGTCGACTGCTATAGACGAAAATCTAGTGTATATCCATTCAATAAAGCCATTGTCCAATAACCGAAGACTTTTAATTATTTAATATACTGGACGAGAACAATCACCTTTATAAAACTTTTCAATATATCTCAGGATCTATAAAAATTGGGACATTCGAATAAATTACCTAAAGCCCTTTTGATTTTATTTGAAACAATCGTTTCTAAAATCATTTGCATTCAGGGTGCTTTTTGTTCTGAAAATTTTGTTTTTTGTCCTGAATGGTTTAGCTTTTATTCTAAAATTTGAGAAAGCAACACATGTATCAACACCTGTATATTTGCATACATTTTTATAGCGCTTGTGATTGCCTTTAAAATGATACTACGCATAAGGTGTCCAACATTTATGCTTCCAACAATATAGCCCCTAATATCTTAAAAACTCTTCATTTTTACCATGGTATTCGGAAATTAAAATATGGATACTCATTATTCCTGAAAATAAAATCTTATAGGAAAAATATTTTTATATTAGGAGATCTATAAGATAGTACTCCTGCAATTTAATAAATGTTATCAGTGGCGTATCTGATTTATAAATTTAAGAGGGGTTCAAATGAATCACATATCTATTATACACGAATAATTTTATTGAATTTTTAACTATATTGTAAATTTTTAATAAAATGGCACTATGAACCTGATTAGCCCCCTCTCCTAAATTTGCCACTGATTACTGATTTAAAAATATCATTTTAATAATGACTGAATACAAGTATTACTTACTATTTTAGTGTTATCAAAGTAAGATTACTGCAGATAGCAACATATTAAACCCAAATGCATGCTAAGTACGCTTTCCTAGCGTGGTTACAGCTATAACTTTCTGTGCTAATCCATTACCTAAGTATGATCGATTATCTCGTATTAAAAGTGTAAAAGCGTGCAGCTCGTTAACTAATGAAAATACCGGAAGGGTCCTATGAAGGCGCTTCTTAACAAAATGGCAGCTCCCGCAACAAGGTTAAAAATATACCGTTTGCAACATCTGACAGACGATGAAAATACCAACAGTTTTTATTTAAACAACAAAATATTGAAAAAAACATCATAGCCGGAGTGTTGACCTTGAACCAAATTCAAATGAAAGCAGTTGTCTAGTTCAATAAAGTCATGGGAATTTGGATAAAAACAGAATTCATTCATTTGAAGGAAAAGTAAAAAATAAGTGGACATCGACAACTTTCATACGTTTCAGTGGAAAATTTCTCAAAAACCAGACAATATATGTCCTACGGCCCTACAGGGCAGGTAAATATAGACAATATAGGGCTTACGGCCCGGGGAATTCATAAGATAGTGAATTCGTAAGATGGCAAATTCGTGCGTAGGCAAATTCAAAAGTTCAAAACAGTTTCCAAAAAGTAGACTAGTTACCCTAAATAACTATAGTGCTAGTGGAATTTAATAGACTAGTTATAAAGTGACCGTAAATTAAAGCTTTCAACTTTTGTTTTATGCAAAATATAATAAAACGAATTACTTCCAGTATATAAAAGATGGGGTAACGATCGCGCACACGAATTCTTATTATTAATAATACCAAATGTCGTCGACTTCGCGGCATTTATAACTTGAAGGTTATACGCAAAAAAATATTTCTGCATGCTATCATGCAATTTGTTTTGCTTTATTTTATCTATAGATGCATAAATTATATTCAGAACAAATTATAAGCTATTCCTGTCACATGATCAAACTGCCCTACATTATATCTATAACTAATACCTAATTCATTTTATAAAGAATGTCAAAATAGTTTTTAAAAATATCAGTTAGTTAAGTTAGTAGCATGATAGCAGATGCAATTTCTATACAGTGTAGAGAAAACAAAAACATCCTCGATAACCAGTTGTTACTGGATAGAATAAAAGCTGAACCAAAATACTGGACTACGCCACTGAAGATCAGTTCAGTAGGAAAAATGTGGCATAGTGCTTGATTGCAATGATAACCAATTTCATTGAAAACAGTAGACCAAATAACAAACGAGAATTCAGCAACGTCTTTTTAACGTCGCTGAACTGAGAAAGAAAGTGGATATTTAGAATCTGAATTATTTCTGCTTTGTAACTTTAAACTGGACTTCTCCTTTGCTTTAAATGTATTAGAGAAAAATGTAGTATACTCAGCACCTGCATTATCTCCGACACAAGTTGGTATGAAAGGGTTATTTTGGCCTTTTGATTATTCGCTCGGATTGCGAGATTTAATTAAAACGTATTTCGTTAGAGCCGATAAAGTTTTTGAGAACAAATTCATTTTAATAATAATTTATAAATCGTTTAAAATTATTCGTTTTAGATTTAATTTTTAATTAGCTTTTCCATTCAAAGGGAATTTAATTCAAATTTGAAATGTTTCTTAGTGCTTTGTGTGAAAAATTATTAAGAAAGTAAGAGTTTTTGTTCAAGTTTAATTTTTTCAGTTAATGCTTTGCAGTAGATACTAGAAGTATTTACTAGACGCTGTATTGTGTCATTGAGAACAAATTCATTTTAAACATACATACAAGAAAAAATATACAAACTTGCAAAATGCTCTATATAAATAAGAAAATTTTTCATATCAAAAGTTAATTGTTACAAATCTAAAAACAAATATATGCTATAACAAAAAGAAAAACAAAATACATGTATATTATTTTCCTTTTCCCTTGCCCTTTCCACCCCTTTAAAATTCTCTTCCTTCTTCCAACCACTTCTCCATTTAGATATATTCATTCTGTTGTCCTCATCCCACTCGCTCTTCATCCATTCATTGACCCTATCGTCACAATACTCATCCCCTTCTCCACATGTTCTGAATCTGCTTTCACTCTCCTTCATCCACTACCTATTGCTTCTCTCCTGGTTTCTATACCGAAATTCAGCTATCACTCTTTTCTCTACCATCCTCATACACCCGTTAATATTTTGGCCATCATATTATTTGCTCTGCCATTTATACATTTTCCTTTCCCATCCCTCCATTAACCCCCTCTTTTCGTTATTTTTCCTAGTCCTACCTTTCCCTCTTTCTGATTTCTCCTAAAATCTTGTGCATTATCCCCGCATTCTTGACCCCATGCCCGATACATTTCCTCCAATTCTCAGCCGACAATCTTTGTTCCTGCGTCTATTCCATTCCCTCACATGTATTCACCTAGTACTCCCACATTTCGTCATCCACCGACACAAACATTCTAAATCTTCTATACTCTCCTTTCACCAACAACTTATTTTCCTTTGCCTCGCTACCACTCCCGAATCTGACAAGTACTCTCTTTTCTCCCAAACTCATCCCCGGTCTTTACTATTCCAGCATCAAATATACGTATTTCCTGTTATAGCTATTTCCTCTTATTCTTTTAGATCTCTCCATCTTTTCTATATCATTCAATCTCCAACTCACTATGCGTCTGTCCACTAATCTTATTTTACACTCATACATAGACCATCCACACCTCTCGTATAATTTTCTTCTGTCCCTTACCCCATTCATTGTCTGCTGCCCTCTTACATATCATGGCCTCCACATATACACTTTTAAGAATACTATCATTCACATTTCCCATCACTTTCCATTCATACTTTACCATATTCTTCACTCCATATACCCAACATTTTCCTTCGTTCAGCTCTTGAAGTACTATCTCAGTCGGCGTCGATTTCTTTACTCCTAATAATCTCTTCATATTCCTTATTATCAGTCTTTCTATCTACTTTTTTTTCTTTTACAGCCCAAATTTCCGCATCATACAGTATAATAATCCAGACAAATACTTTCAGAGATCATCCTCATATCTATTGATTCACCAAACTTTTCCTTCCATACATACACCATCTTTCTGCTGCCACCTTAACTTTCCTTGCTACATATTTCCCGATCCGTTCCTACTTGTTACATATTGTAAATATTTCAGTTTACAGTCCCAATTGGTTCTGCATTTATAATAGATAAGTCTGCTTACTGACTCTTCTCCCATTCTTACAAACCATTACTTTCATTTTAACTGCGACCACTTCCAACCTTTTTTTAACCATATACGTGTTTACCCTATCCATAATTTCCTGTATTTCCGATCTACTGCTCGCCATACACAAAACGTCATCCTCATATCTCAGCAATCAAATATTTCCACCTCAATAACCTCTACTCCTCTCGCTCCACCTGGTTGACCTCTTCTCAGTATATCCTCCTCTAAGTCGGATACACAAATGTTAAGTAGACTAGCACTCAATGGATTCACAATGGATTAGGTAACCTCATGTAACCAAATTTCCTAATCTGTTGACCACGCTATGGCCAAGGTTTTTTGCAGGTTTCCCTTGGCTGTAAAGCAAATTCTGTAGCGTAATTTTCCTGCAAGCTATTAACTTACCAACAACCTATAACTCACCAACTCAACACCAGGTCCAGGATGAAGAGGATGACAAATCCTAAAGCCTCAATAATAAATTCACCAACATCTTCTTGAATAAAATCCCAACAGGGAGTGGAGTTTATTGAGTAAAAATCCCACAGTTGTTGGATGCACCGGGCATCCTACCTCTTTTGAAGATTCTCCACTTCCTACGTAAAACAAAAAAAAAGCACTCAATGGATATCCTTGTTTCACTCCCATATTCACCTTAAACTACTATGACACATATTTACCTACTCTCGTCCTCACATCCGTACGTTCTATCCGTATAAACGAACCTTCACTCATTCTGTTTCATAATTACTTTAGCACATTTTAAATATACTTTCTATATTTTTATCATTCATTAACTGTACTATATTTAATTTTTAATTAGGTTTTTGTTCAGTATAATTTTTATTTAATTCTGAATGTTTTAGTTAGGAATTTGTGTTAACAATAAATAAAATGTAAACTAATAGTGCGACGTAATGAAAATGTAAAAAAATAGTTAAAAAGTTTGTAGAAGATAATCTGACTATATATAATTTGGAGCAAAAGTTAGAGCCTCAGTTTTAATAACCCCAAAGCTGAGGCAAACATATTTCAAATCTTCCCATTCCAGATATACATTCCTCCTGCATACATCAACTGTCTCCAAAATCTCAATCAGGTAATTATCCAAAATCAATATCTTTGCAAAAATTATACCAGAAGTTAAGGAGTATAAATCAAATCATATGCACATTGGAAAACAGAAAATTGCTCAATAAAAATACTTACTTTACTCGATGTCAATAACATCATTGTTGATCTTTCCAATACCTGTCTAGCAGCCGCCATTTGAGCTCTCCGTCGTTCATCTTTGAGATCATTCTGTCGGTCGCCGGTCAGATGTGCTAGCTCGACCATTTCGGTGCCGAACTGACTGAACGCTTTTACGAATTCGGTGAAATTATTTACAGATTCTAACCTATCTAAACTACGTTGAACCTGGAAGAAAGTACAAAAAGCAATCAAAATAGATACGTGGTTTAAGAATTTAAAGTAATAAATGTCATAAAACAATTCAGTTTATTGCTATTAATAAGGGACATACTTTGAGCAAGTTTCCAACAAACTGTCACAGTATCTATTAGGCAAGTAAGCAAATCATTATTGGACAAAATAATTACGCAATTAGGTTTAAGCATTGTTACTTAAAAAACATATGCATCATAAAGGAATCAGCTTTAAAGAAACATTTGGCTACAGTGTTAAAAGTATTTCGTATAACGATGATTTAATTGAGTACGATCGATCGTACGATCGTTAACGCACCTATAGTAATTCCTTCCCGTATTACCCACTATACTGTATAATGTCATCCTACGACCACCGGAGTTACTCTCGGCCATTCGGCAACACCTAGTCAAGGAGTTAATCAAGTCAAAGTCAAGAACAACAGGGTGTAACGCGTCTTTAGTAATTCCTTTCCGCATTATCCACTAGAATGTATAATTCTAACGTACTACTGAGGGAGTTCGTTTTAGACAATCGGCAACAATAACACCTACAATAGACGGGGTGTTACGCAGCTCATGTATTTCTATCATTTTCATCGTCTATATCATTTTACTATGGTAAACCTCTGACTCCCTGTAGCATTATAAACCGCACATGCATATTTCCCGTATTGCTAATATTGTTAGATTGTTATCACAGCACGTTTGCACTGCTATATGCACCGATTATTTTACGTTCTGTATATTATATTATTGCTATGCTTTATTTGTTAACTACGATTAATGCGATTTTAAGTTTGACATGTACATTTCATTCGCTTGGTATTCAGTTGTGTTGTTTATAATAAAAAGACTTATTTTATACATAGTTATAGCTGTTTGATTTAATAAGCTTTCAGTGATGTTTCAGCTGCCACGAAATCACGAATTTCGGGACTACTTATATACATAACTGCCCGCGCCCTCAGCAAGTCCAATGAGAACCGTCCAACGAAGAACAGTTCCAACGTGCGATCCCACATTGAACTGATATGGCACTCGAGATGTATTTCCGGAGATTTGTTTCACTTATTCAGTTATTTAGAAGGCATGCCTTTTGTAGTATAGCTGACTCGACACACCGCGCGCGAGAGTCATGTCACATTACTGTTAGTTTAAATTAGTACAGTAAAATCACGTTATAAAATTCAAGCATTGATGAATTTTGCTGCTACAGATATAAATAAATTCTGATATGGCATCAATCAAATTATAGAATAAAACTTGTCCATCATTAGTAAAGACTAGGAGAGTGATCATCATGCCTGACAACTGAAGAACAACAAGGCACTTCTTAGAATTAAGATGAGCAGAAGTACCAGATGAATTAGCAGTTAAATTTTAATAAGCAATTTTGCATTGACCAAAAAGAACTATCAACACAACAGAGCCTTGGTAAAAATGAAGTAACCAGTATTAAAAATATTTCCAAAAGTTATAATTAACATCTCTACTTTGTAGGCTGGAGGCAGGAAGTAGAAAAAGGGTGGAATCAAAGGAAAGACAAGAGGTTGCTGTTTCATTCAAAGACTCAATTAAGTTATAGCCTCCAACAGAGTTGATACTTGGAATAAAACAATCATTAGCTAATTAACACACTACAAAACCATTAAATAAATAAATCAAGAGTTGATAATTAATTTATATAATTTAATAGAAGAAAATTTATACGATGTATAACCCCAGACAATTTTTTTCCAATAACATCAACCAAGTAGAAAAACGTCGAGAACAATGAACTCTGTACGTAGAGAGATAGAAGGGGAAAGGTAGAAGAGAGAGGTGCAGAGAGATGTAAAAGGCTGCGGCACCGCTTACAAGTGGTTGTTGTTTTTGGTTATTTCGTTTAAAATTTAAAAAAAAACCACTAGCGTCAAAAATGATTAAAAGCGAGTTTTATTTTTTGCGGCTTCTTAGCTCTAGCGGGAAACTCTTAATGGGTTTGATGAACTCTTCATTTATTGCCCCTGTATGGCCGGAAGATCTTACGATATCCAATTTCCAACAAACTCTTACGATATTTAATGAAACTTGCGTTCATTAACATCGTCTTGCCGAAAGAGCTTAATCGCTTCCAAGGTCCAATGACAATATAAATGGCTTGACGATTTAACCAATTTTACCTATTTTACGTGAAGGAAGCGTTGCTGTCCATAAAATAATAGCCCCCGCTTTGCCTTGATTGACTGGCTCCGTATTGATATGGGGATGCCGGTCGCGAATTCATGTGCACATTAAGTCTGATTGGAGAATGTCTTATGATATCATACATTTTCACCGGGGGACCAATGTAATATTGTTCCCTAAGATTCGTAACGGATAAAAGTATCTTATTGGGAAAAACTTTTCACTTCTTAACGATTCTGGCGGAAATTTCTTCCAGGCTACACCCAATCACCTACGGCAACCACGACAAGTACCGCCGGCGAAGTCGAGCACCAAATCTATCACCAAATCGATTGGAATCGTAGCTAATTCCATATAAAAAGTCCCTACCCAGCGTCAATTAGATGCATTGCATTTAGTGCTCTGTTCATGCATTTAGAGCTTTGTTCTGATGTCTAAATTCTCTTTGGAAATCTAATTCAACTTTTAGTACCGTTCGCACTATTAAGAACGGTATGCGCTACTAAGCGTCATCAACAAATGATGTTTTGTTTTATTTTTAAATTAAAAATCAACTCAATCGGTATTGAATTTTACGACAATGAATCAGGTATCTACAAATTACATGCGTTAATCCTTCGGCAAAATCTTTCGAAATCCCTTGTCACAATTATCTAATCCATCATTCTTTTCTCGCTCACTCATATCCTTATTTCATCAACCCTCTCCGTGTATCTACGACTTCAATGAAGAAACCGGGACAAGACCGACTTCAGGGCAGCTAATAGTCAACCTCACTAATGAACCAACCGCATCAACGACCCGACGAGTCAGTCGCTCCACGAAGCAATGTCATCAACGGCTCGTTATCGCCAAACCGACCCGAAATTAAAGAACCAGATCGGCTCCATTCTCTCCATGAACGTAATGTCTTCACAGATGCCAAGCACACCCCCCATTTCGTCCGACAACGTAGTATCACTTCTCCAAAATTCACACACCGGCTGGACAATCCCTTCATCAATTCTTTCAGATCACTTATATCAAATACCATATATCATTCTGTCTTAGTTTGTTAAATTTTTATATTTGCTGCTTTTTTAAATGGAAATAAAATGACCTAACAACTTTGCATTACAATTAGATTCACAATAAATCTGTCAGTCATTTATCGAGCGTGAATAGAGCCATTGATTTATAAAATCCAATTTAATCAACCACATAAACAAAACAAAATTCATACTTGCCGCCTCTAAATCTGTTGTTTGTATAGTATTCACCCATGTACCTTAAACATAGCTTATAATTATAGTGGGCCGTATGTAGATAAATCAGTCCGAGAAATCAGAGAAAATAATATCTAGAGTTTGTAGGAACATTTTTACATTTGTAGGAACATTTAGAAAAATTAATATATTCCATCAGACATAAAGATATAAAAACAACTAGAACCCATAAGAATTTATTACATATTATGACACCCAACATAATGGAAAATACCATTACACCCATTGTATGGGTCTGGCTATATAATATAATAAGTTTTTTACAGTAGTACGGCATTTCAACGTTGAAATTTCTTAAAATTAAAATAAATCTAAAATATAAAAAGTTTTTGCAATGACTGCAGCACAGATGTAAGTAAAAAATTATATTAATATTTATTTGACTAATGTATAAAATTGTTGTAGACATCTAATGTATAAAATTGTTGTAGACAGGTGACCAAAAATTGTACAATAAATGAAACTAACTTTTCATTACGAACGT
>WYDF02315704.1:0-14721 GCA_009867245.2 Adranes taylori
CAAAACCATTTTATTGCCCCTTTTTCCCATTCCGAGGCACAAATATACCCGTCTCGCCATAACAAACAGATTGTCAAAACGATATATAACCATCTTACGATCATTGAATTTAATACAGTGTGTTCTTCTTAAAATGTGTTTAAACTTACATAAGTTCCTCAACAGGCCCATTTAAGAAATTGGAGAAAAATCACTTCAAAGTCGATAAAGTTGATAGTTTTATACTGACCACCCTGTATATCTGATAATAAAAACAAGGTACAGGTATTATTTTCAGCCCTTAACCAATCGGCAGAACAAATTTTATTTCTAAATCTCTAAGAGTTTGGATACAGCAACGTTTTAATTTACAATTTGAAATTCACAATTTTTTTACAAAAACAATTTGAGATCCGCTGAGCAGATTACTTTGATACTTCTACAAATGTTAGAGGATAGCCAAGAGTTTTAAATATAATTAAAATATATAGGTATTCCATTTAAAAAAAGTAAACTTTTTCATGTAACACTTTTTTGAACCACCCTGTATACCTGAAAATATGTTAAAAAGATCTTCATTTGGCAGCATAACACATCTCCAAAATTTCAAATTGTTACCAATCATACACACCAAGTTATTGGAAATAGACGTACTATTGCCCCACTCTGTATATTAATAGAAATCATCACTGGAAATGTAAACAAATATTAATTAAATGTATGTTAAATGTTTATTTAAATTATTTAAAAAAATGTTTATCTTCACAATGTTGCATTATTAACCATGTAATTAATCTATATCAAGGATTCCCAAGTTTGTTTCTAACTTTTTTCCGACATTTTCAGTAGACCCCTAATTTTTTTGTATAATGCTTTTCCAAAACGTAATAAGTGCCATTCTATCAATTTCTCGAGGTATGAAGAAAAAACATTATACTGTGAAAAATTAAAATTATAGACTTTGTCTTCTGTTAGGACTCCACTTTATACTTTCTGGTTTGAGTAACAACTCAAAGAAAACATAAGTTATATAACTTTTGGAAATAACATAATATGGGGCAAAGTTGTCTAAATGCTTGCTGGTTGTGCCAGTCAAAATCTTGTATGTGCAATGTCACTTGCATTTTTGTTTTCGTTCAATAGATGCTGCAAATCAACAAAATAGTAAATGAATTTATCTGATTTATTTGTCAAACTTAAAATCGTAAACTTAACTAGTATTATCACACAGCTGTGAAAAGTACTTCCTAACCACGGTGTCAAGAAAGGGCAACATTTCCCTGATGCGTGGTATTTTATCCGGTAGCAATCAGTTTGTTGTAGCATGTTCCTCCACATCAATAGCGACAAAATCAACAAGGAACCTTTTCAAAATGTTGACCTTAGCACTTGATTGTAGATGACCGTGAGAAGTGCACACTTCCAACTTTCCAAAATAATTTTTGCTTAATCTTAATTTGGCAGCTTCGGGGATTTATAACTTCCTGGTATTGAGGTTATTATGCGCTATCATTCGTCAATCATGGAAACCCTCCATTATCATGATCAGAAAAGGATTTGGAGCATTTTGCTGTCGCCATGATTCGCATTAAGTCCATGGGAACTACTTATATCGCCGTTTTCGTTGCTGCGCTAAACCAAAATCTCTGTCACACGCCAGGAGGAATGTGTGTCCCTTTACAGGAAATTATTTGTGTTCAATTTCAGAAAATATTCCTTTGGACAGTAAGGTGACATTGATAATCGATCTGGTTTTTATTTTGTGCACCGCACTTGTTCGACCAGATAATCACCTTCCTCTTGTTTGTGTTAATCTCCGTCGTCAAACATTTATAGACGCAGTGGGCCACTTCTGTTGAACCACGATCTCCCATGATTTCTGTCCAAAAACACATTATACCTTTGTCCATTTCAGAATCATGTATTCCTAAATTGCAACATGTGAGCTGTTTGGAATAATACATTTCTAAGTGTGTACGCTGTGTTATATGTGCGTTTCAGATGTCGTCTTGCGTAGCCTTCACTACTACTTCTGACCGTCTATGATGAAGTTCCAGCTGTATGTACTCTTCCCTCTTGCTGTTCAGCACCCTGAGGTACTTTAAATCTGCATGTTCAGTTTACGCGAGGTTGCCGGAAACTCAGATTGAAATTAGTCAGGAAGATTTGATTATACCACTGCCTATAAACAGGAGGCTTAGTACAGTTTTGGCAGAATTTCTCTAGAAATGCTCGGTACATTCTTGAAACATTCAAATTAGGGGAGAGGTAACGTGATTCGCTTTTGTTTCTATTATAATGGCCTATTTCAGATGACAACTACAAAATGCGCTCAATAATCTTATTACGCCATTCAATTATTTTTGGTGCACTTTTTGCGCCGCCCCATTTTTCACTCTGATCCATTTACCCTGTCAAATTATTTTCTCTTAATAGCTGAACACGCCGCCTTGGTGTAATACGATATGTGTCTGTCACAGAAAGTCTTTAAACAAACTCTAACTTCTGAAGAACCAGGTAAGGGTAGCAAATAATTGAATGAGTGTTAGCGCCTACGCAGAAGGTAAGACTCGTAGTCGGCCAGTTCATAAAATTTTTCAAATAGATTTCATCGACAGTGCAAAATGATGGAAGTAGAATTTAACTTGCATCTGCAGGTTTCCTGTTAAAGAATGTGTCGTGACAGACGTTTTAACAACAGATGTTAACTTGTGTACAAGCCTCCGATGGTGGAGTTTTTGGAGGTACTGATCGTCCAGATGCTGAAACGTATCCATGACCACAATTTCTCCGACACTTCTTTATGTTTTTCACCCACTTTGGGGGCGTTCTAGCCCTTTCTGCTGCCTTACTTTCGTCGCCTTCCATCGTTCCACCGAGACTGCCGCCGCACCAACTACAATGCTATTTGGCCACTTACAACGTTTTGAGTTTCATGAGTGAATTTATACGTGATCGGTATCATGTAAACGGGTAACCTTAGTGGAAACCATAAAACGTAGCACATACAACCTAATGCAATGAACCTATGAAAGGCTACTATGGCACTTACAACGTTTTGGATTGGTAGGCATCAAATATCGTTGTCTCAAGTTCCAACCGTAAAGGCAATCCAATAAAGAGCCTATTTAAACTTACATTGATCCCCAGGGAACCCCGTTGGGAATCTCGAATTAGATAAATAAAATATAATGAGGCGTTTATATATAGCAGAAAATAATTTACTATACATCAATTAGATACACAAAGAGACTTTCCGAATCAGTCTTCCGAAACTCAGCATTTGAATGTGTACCGTATTATTTACGGGTATTAATTGAAAAATATACTAGATGATGACAGATTCAGACTATTAATTATCTAACAGAATGCAAAGGGTGTGAAATATAAACAATATTATTCCAATCTTAGACAAGTTAACTTAGGTGTTCCGCACGGTCATTGCTTAGCCTCTTTACTATTTTTCATATTAATAAATAACAACTTCTCATCATTTATTTCCTTCACGCTAATAAACCACTATAATGGCCTGCAGGAATTCAATTCTTGATTGTAATGTTCAGTAACTGTCATGGAATCAAACTCGAATTGGAGAAATAGTAGTGAATTGTGTGTAAAAGATTCGAAAACAGAATATGTTTTTAAAAAAACGAATTAATAGACTAAATTCCAAAGGAAAACCCGAAGTATCGTAAAACTGATACAGTTACAGTAAAAAACAATACAAATCACATGGGATTAACACCATACAGGATAAGGCCAGCAACAACATTACCGAAAATGATTAAGAAATAGAAAGTAGAAATAAAAACACTAAAGGACAATACATCACCAGAGCCAAGTCAAATGGAGAAATGGTCAAGCTACATAAGAATGAACACATTTTCGGTAATGACTGACCTTCTCACCAAATATACAATACTTGAAGCCCACTGGTCTATACCAATTCATAAGAAGAAAAATGCAAATGAAGACAAAGACAAATGACAGATGAAGACAAATGCGAAGAACATCGAAAAATAAGCCGCATATGTTATATTTTCAAAATCTTTATTTGACATTCAAGGGCTATTACAAATAGCAAGGGACGTTAACCAAGCCATCTACACATGTTTTATAAATTTTGAAAGGGCGTTTGATTGTGTTCGGGCCTAGAAACTTCTCGTGACGCTAGTGGCACGTCGTATTGATGATAAAGACATAATATTAAAAAAGAATGTATATGTGGATCAACACATGGTCAACATAAAGATCACGATTTAAAAAAAGAGTACGATTAGGCTGTATATTCTCGTCGATACTCTTACATGCATACTAGGAGAGACTATTCGCAGAGGCTCTACATACTGTCAAAGATGGTGTCTCTATTAATGATAAAACTATTAACAATAGCCGATGGTGCTGAAGGGCTTCTGAAGGAAAAGTAAAAGAGGATTAGGTCAAAAAAGAATATCTTGGCTGAAGAACCTTAACCAATGGATCGGAATGACATCTGTTTCTCTATTCGCATCATATAAAATCATTGACTTAAATGACCGCCAACAAAGCCATTTGGACCAATGTGATCGTTAATATCCTAAGAGGATGAGCACCAGAAGAAATAGAAGAAGAAGTATGCAATTACTTCAAATGTGTGCAATTATTTTTCAGGGCCCTGAAAAGTAAAAGAGGATTAGGTCAAAAAAGAATATCTTGGCTGAAGAACCTTAACCAATGGATCGGAATGACATCTGTTTCTCTATTCGCATCATATAAAATCATTGACTTAAATGACCGCCAACAAAGCCATTTGGACCAATGTGATCGTTAATATCCTAAGAGGATGAGCACCAGAAGAAATAGAAGAAGAAGTATGCAATTACTTCAAATGTGTGCAATTATTTTTCAGGGCCCTGAAAAGTAAAAGAGGATTAGGTCAAAAAAGAATATCTTGGCTGAAGAACCTTAAGCAATGGATCGGAATGACATCTGTTTCTCTATTCGGATCATATAAAATCATTGACTTAAATGGCCGCCAACAAAGCCATTTGGACAAATGTGATCGTTAATATCCAAAGAGGATGAGCACCAGAAGAAATAGAAGAAGAAGAAGAAGAAGTATGCAATTACTTCAAATGTGTGCAATTATTTTTCAACCAGTTATTTTTCAATCAGGATAACAATCAATACACATTATTAGAGGGATATACTTATAAAATCAGTCAATTTCATATTTCAGAAGATTGTAACCAGGAGACATCCATTTTGTATCACTTTTATTTGCATCAAGATATATTCCACATACAAGGACACTGTTTCACTCTATTTCAATTAAACGAATGGTATAGATCTTCATAAGCCAGAATGATTTAAGTTTTAGTATATGTAAAACTTTCCAAATTTTAATGGATTTTCATTTGCCTTTTAACAAATATTTCAGAACCTTTCGAATCCTAAAATTGATTTGGAAGTGCCTAGACATTGATTTTTTTTATTGCAACAGCTCATTGAAATCCTATTCTAAAATTTTTGCAGACAAGTGGTGTTCCTATAAACATATATTTTTTTCATGAAAGTCAAAGACGGACCTAAGACAAAATTTAATTTCCAAGAGATTTTTGAGATTGAAAATAAAATAATAATTAAGACATTAATAAAATGTAACTATTATGTTTATTTTGTGATCGGTTTTCTTTCTAAAGTAGAAAATAATAAATAAAAAAACCGGCCGCAAAATAAATTAAAAACTCAATAAATAACTACATTTTATTAAAAACCTTCTATGGATTATTCTACGCCGGGTCATTCCATGCCAAATCAACCAGTCACTCAACCTAACAACTACCTTCAATTTTTATGAAAATTTCATGGATTATTCTCTCCAATGAAATAAATGAGAATATACTTTTAGATTTTTTTTATCTTATTGGGATTTGGTGTAATTAATTTTTAAATTTTCGAAAAAAAAGTAATTTTTTACTTTACTCAAGTTCTATTAGGCCTAGAGAGATGTTTGATACCTTATTACTTTATTAAACAAAATGAAAAAAATATATTTTTTTTAAGTTAGCGCATTTAAAAATATTTATCAAAAAAATATATGTTCTGTGCAATATTATTAGCTTTCAATCTTAGTATTTTTAGATAATTATTTACCAATTTTGCATAAAAATTAAATTTTTTTAGTAAATAATTATTTAAAAATATTAAGTTTGAATGCTACTAATATAGCACAGAACATAATTTTTTTGAAAAATATTTTTAAATGCGCTAACTTAAAAGAATCTTTAAATTTTTTGAATAAGCTTATTTTTGTGATATCTCCTGATCCCATGGATATCCCACTCTAAATTTTAGGATTTAAAGCTTATAACACAACACGAAACATATTTTTTTTAAATTTTTTAAAAACTCCAATCTTAAAAAAATTATATATTTTTTTGAAAATTAAAAAAAATCACCAAACATGTTCATGCGTAGCATATCATATTAAACCTTATGAAATTCCCTTTAAAATAAGGTATCAAACATCTTTCTAGGCTTAATAGAACTTGAGTAATTGAAAATAGAAAATAATATAAAAAGTAATAGTAATAGAAAAGGAATTAAAAAGTTAATACATGCTACATTTTATTAATATCTTATGATTATTTTTCCAAAATTTTAAAATTAATTACACCAAGACCCAATAAGATGAAAAAAATATATTCTCATTTATACCATTAAGAAGAATAATCTCAGGCAGTTTCATAGAAATCAGAAATGGGCAAGTTGAAATTTGAAATTTTTTGGTTGATTTGACATGGAATGACCCCGCCATTAAAATAATATCTGTGTGAAAGTATATGTGTATTGAAGTAAATTTTATTGTTTTTATTCAAAAGAATTATATAATTTCTAGTATTTGAGTTAGTTCTGCAGATTATATGCGAATTACAGATTACATTCTGCGATTGTAATCTGTAATCAATCTGTAATTCTGCAGATTACATTGACGGACTTCAAGTAACTAATTATTATGGCTGCTACAGATAGAATAATATTGCATTACAATTTTTTTATTGAATAACTTTTTATTATTTTCTAAAGATGAGGAATCAGATATTGGGGAAAAATCTTGAAAATTAAAAAAAATATGGACGATGCAAATGAAGATAATGAAAAGATCTGTTCTCTGATCTGTATCTGTTGAAGAAGATGAAAATGAGCAAGAAGTAGATGATGAAATAAATATCTCATGAAGAAGTTGGCCACGAGCGCAAAATTTCAAATTAATCCGATTCTTCTCTTGATATAGTTGAAGATGAACAATCATCAGAACCGCATTACGACAGAGAAGATTTAAACGATCCAATTATGAAACATTTTAAATATGACCTAGACGACAGTTTAGTACATCAGTTAAAAAGTAGTGCAAAAAAATTCTTGATCGCAGAATTGGAATGGCGGGAATTGGGCAAATTGGTAATACAGGTTCCAGAAATAGATTCAAGTTTGTCTTCCGATGCAAGGAAAATTTTCGACGAAAATCTATTTTAAAAACTGATGGTCAAAAATATGCAGAATATGGCAACTACAAAAGTTTTTTTTTGTAGTTTAAATAGATTTATTATTTGGTTATAGGTGAATTTAAGTACGTACAGAATCACTCGTGTCGCCCAGAAATTATTTTTGAGGTCGTTCCAAGTCTTTTTGAGAGGAGTGCCACAGTAGATTGTAGCTTTATGTGATTTAAAACGCATAAGAAATTTGAGGTACTGTCTATTCTACATTTTATCAAATTTTGGAGATGCTACGACCCCAAACCTATTCTCTTGGGCGCACCGCTGACCGAATCACGTGTTGTTATCCAGTGCCATCATGGTAACAATACACATTATTATAGTACTATACTTATAAAATGAGTCATTGTATACCTATAAAATCAGGCATTCATCTTGATGCAAATAAAAGTGATACAAAATTGTTTTCTGCTTGTTATAATCTTCAGAAATATGAAATGGACTGATTTTATAGGTAGAGCCCTCTAATAATGTGTATTGCTAACTTGCTGGACGGCACTAATCGAAAAATAATTGCACACATTTGAAATGTCCTTGTATGTGGAATATATCTTGATGAAAAATGATACAAAATTGCTTTCTCCTTGTTACAGTCTCCTGAAATATGAAATTGGCTGATTCTATACGTATAGCCCTCTAATAATGTGGATTGACGTACGCCACTGTGAATAAAATCATTAATGGCTTAACTTTACATTAATATCATGTAAATGAATATGTTCGTTGAAATTATTTAGTGAATATGATTCTATTATCTTGTGTCTAATAATGCACGATCCATTCATTATCTTATTGATTCTATTGTGTTGGGTCTAATATTTAATTCTAATAATGCACACATTGTGAAAAATTAGTCTACTTAATAATATAAATTCTCAATTTTAATCAAATTAAAACTTACATATTCGCTTTTATAATTATAAAATGATGACCAATATATTTTGCTCTCAAAAATTCAATAATTTCAGTAAAAATGGTTTTAAAAAAATAGAGAAAATTGCATGTGTTTCTTTAAAATTCCAAGTGCGTTATTTATCTAGCCATCATTTTATATTAAAGTTTATTAAAATATTATAAAATTCGGAAATCCAAAAGTACTGACCGTTCACTTTCATCTGCCGCTTGCGACGCTTCTGCTAATTTGGCAGTAGCAGTAGCGAGACGCTCTTCCGAACGTTCCAAATCTTCCTCCAGCAGTTGGATACGACGATTCAAAGCGGCTACTTCGGATTCAGCCTGTAACAAAATGAAACATGTTTCAATAAATAATCTCTTCAATTTATACTAAAATCAAATGTCTAAATATTACACACAAAAAGAGATATAAATTTGAATTCCTGTGATTCTGAATGTAGGTACAAATTGAATAACTCAACCGATTTTAGTAAAATTTTGTATACAGATATCTAGTCATTGTCATCAGATCTGTTTAGATCTGATAAATCAGGCAAATCAAAATTGATACACAAATAATGCGGATCAATCTTTTAATTCACTTTATTTAGATCCAAGATATATTTGTGTCGAAATATTTGTGTGATACAATGTCATGGTCCTACTGAGCCAACGGAAGAGGTGCAGGAATTTTATTCGATGTTAATAAATATTTTAGAAAGTTAAAGGGTGATATAGAATATAATGTGATATAGCTTGGAGACTTTAATGCAAAAGTGGATAAAAAAATGAAGGTTTGGAGCAAGTTATGGAAAAACATTGGATTCGATGAGTGAAATGAAAATGGTGAATTATTTATTAATTTGTGCGCTAGCCATGCCTTGGTCATTGGAGGAACATTATTCCATATTTTGATAAAGCCTTTGACTACATGAATAGGCAAGTCATGTGGCAACTCTTGCTAAAGTATGGCATCCCGCCGAAGATTGTTAATCTAATACGAGAGACTTACAAAAGCTATGAGTGCCAAGTGGTGCATGAAGGAAAGTTAACAGAGGTCTTTGGAGTGACCTCTGTAGTTAGGCAAGAATGTATACACTCAGCTATTATCTTCCTCATTGTAATAGATGATATCATGAACTGTTGTCAAAGAGGTTTACGTTGGGGATTAACGGGCAGATTAGAAGACTTAGATTATGCGGACGATATCTGCTTGCTGGCAGACACTTCCAGCATATGAATTTAAGAACTGGAAAGTGAAGCACGGAAAGCAGGGCTCAAGATTAACTCCAATAAGACAAAGGATATGAGACTGTTTTCAAGAAATCCAGAGAGTTTCAAGTTGGATCGACAGGAAGTCGAGGAGGTAGATCGGTTTTGTTATCCAGGAAGTATTGTAGATAAACACGGTGGAGGAGCATTAGAGGACATTAAAGCACGTATAAAGAAGAAGGCAAATAGGTTCTTTGGGCAGCTCTACCCAGTGTGGAAAAGTCATATAATATCTGTACGAACAAAGTTGAGAATCTTTAACAGTAAAGTTAAACGTGTTCCTCTCCTCGCATGTGAAACCTAGAAAGTTACTGCAAAAATTACATGTTACAAACCTTTGTAAATAGATGTCTTCGCAGGATACTGGATGTTTATTGGCTAAACATGATAAGAAATGAAAATCTATGGCAACTGACTGGGAAAACTCCTATTGTTAACCAGATTAAAATGTAAAAGTGGAGATGGATAGGCCATACACTGAGGAAGCAGGATGGAACCATCGCGAAGAAAGAGTTGGAGTGGAACCGCAAGGAAAAAGGGGGCGTGATGGACCACGGCAGACTTGGATAGATCTGTAACGCATGAAGCAGCTTAGACAGGGAAGAACTGCGATGGTTCGGATGCAGGAGAGTCCGCTGGCGAAACTTCATTGAAGCCCATTGCTCCTATAGGAGCCACATGATATAAATCAAGTAAGTCAAGATCCAAGATGCAGAACATCCGCCATAATTCACTTTCCCAAACATGCCAATATCAATGCAAAGGGACAGAAAATAAAATTAGTTCCATTGCAATATCGGTCTTCAATAAAACAAGACGAAGGGCTCAAACTGATCACATATACTGTATCCAAATATTTCTATTTAATCTTTAACTATGTTATAAACTTTGAGTGGAATAGGGTTTGGTAATATTTTATACTTTTAATGTTGTCGAATGCAAACATAAAGAACAAACAACGACGGGTTAAATTTATATAAACGTGTGAAGCACGGCTTTGCCTAATCTAATCAAGTATTAATTACCATATTCAACTATGAAGCTAATTGAAAAGCGAGCTCGTCGAAAGTTAATTATCACACTAATTATAAGGTAACAGGGTCATCACTTGATAAATCTAGCTTTACTTTATATAGTACATGTATAGTAAAGCTTCTGGCTTCCAGTATATGAAAGCTGCGGTTGCGATCAGGTCCACCATTTTTTTATTTATTTGTATATTATAGAAAGGATTTAATTTTCTATCGTGCAGCAGTTACCTATTTTTTCTAGTTTTTGCTATGATAAGAAAACATTTGTTCCCAATTATACATAACAAAAAAAAATCATATAATGGGATTTCTACAATACAGTTGTTTGTAAAATCTAATCTTATCTAATTCCATGAAAATTGATTAGGTACTAATAAAATTCTATAAATTACATATGTACGCATTTATTGTTTTTTATCAGATAATACGTTTATATGTGTGTTTATTCATAGAAAAATCCGAAAAAGCGATACGAAATGCAATTCAACAACATAATATATATTGACGTGTGTAATTCGTGCATAATTCAAAAACACAGCAAGAATTCAATTACAAGTACGTTCTTATATCATCAACCTTCGAAGGTCGTCATCGCGGTACCAACAAATACATGCATCTCCTTGACGCTCCCGATTTAAAAGTTTCATTTTTTTCAAATTTGCGCTAAATCTAGTTAATTTTATATATTTAAAAATTCAAATTTGGCGCCCAAAATTGACAACCGAAAATGCCCTGACGAACGCCATATTGGATTATCAATTTACAGCTGTCAAACGCAAAAACTATTTATGTTAGACCCCCAACAAGGCCGCCGTGACGTCACTGATTATTTTAGCACGAGTTGAGATAAGGTTTCGAAAGAGTTTTAAATCGGTGGTATGCAACTACTGACGTATTTGGAAACACTCATTTCGGACTTGAAAATCCACCGAAAAGTTGAACAAAGCGATTCAAGGCTACCTCATTGTTGTAGAGTGGTCTTTACTAAAATGGTAATAGAACATCCAACGAAAATCTTCATGTTAAATTTACATTTTTCACACTATTGCTTTTTTTAAACGGTCATTGTCTGGAAAAACACACGTGCACGAAAACAAACATGACATGTTTTATCAAAACACACTTGTTCAAAATTTGTGGAAGTAATATACTTCCTAATGAGTTAAACAATATTTTATTTATTATCGACGATACAAAGAAAATTTATATACTAGCGCGTATATAATAATAAAGGTAATATTCACTGGAATAAGCAATTATATATAACATTGTTAGGAAGTACATAAATACATTGAAAAATATTGTAAACGGAAGGAACCACGCATCATGTGTTTGAAGAAGTGGCTGGGTAGACCTATTAGTATTTTATTATAGATTACGTCTTTGCATATCCTGTTATTACTATATCAAATTTTAGGGAGCGACAATATATTTTTATTCTTTAGATTGCGATTAAAAAAGCTTATTTATAATCTGATAAGCGACTACATTATTATGGAAATTTGAGACATCGTATTTGTGATTCTGAATATCATTGTTAATATTTAAATCATTGGTAGAATCCGCATTCTAGTCCCATATAACTAACCATTGAGTCAATTGACATTGAGATCAACGACTTATTTAGAACAATTAAATGGTAACATGATTGGCTTGGATTTCAGGTTTAAAAGATAACATAAATAGAAAAAAAATCTAAACATATTATAAAAAAAACACACTTGCAGGGTTTTCATTTCTAAACAAATATTAAATAACTTTAAGATAATGATAAATTCGGGATATAAAGGTGAATAGACATGTATTAATACATATACCCAATATTGAATATACACAAAACAGAGTGATGATTGGACTGTTATTTTAAAAATCTGAGTGAGTCGTTAGTTAAGTTGTACTTCCTGATTATTTTTATTCTTTGCGACCGTACCGTTTCGATTTTAAAAATCAACATCAGGCAGTGTTTTAGCGAATGAATTAATATGAATCTACATTCCTTGTTAATTTTAACTTTATTTTATTAATAAATAAAACCTTATTATGAATCAGCAAATCTTAAAAATATAATTATAATATTTTTTTGTAGATAAGTACTATTCTAAATAGTTTTATTGAGTAATTAGTATTTTACTTACAAATGACTTAAAAGTAATTACGAGGAGCTTACTGAGAGCAATTAGTATTTAATTTATATTTTTTGAAAAAGTACTTTTAATAAAGTATTTTCCTATAATTGTATTAGAAATTAAACAGTTAATGAGATTTATCCTTGAGGATCAGAAACAACCAATAAAATACAATTCTTTTGAAATTCAATAATTCCTACCAAATATAAATAATTTTACATCTGACAACATTGAATTTCGGGTGTGTGCACCTAAGAGCCAGCAAAGAAAAGATGACAACAGCGTTGGCCTCTAGCCATACAGAAAACACATGTACCGCTAAATCTTACGTCCTTGTCTAACACATTTACTTCACATAGAAATTCTTATCAGTGGGTAAAAACGATACATTAGTAATAGGTATTAATCAGAGATTAATACACCCTATTCAATAATTAATCAAAACTTACTTCCTCTCGCCGCATTATTTCGCCCTGTAAACGTTTAGTATATTCCTCACATTCATCCTTATAACGTTCCATTTCTTCCTTGGTCTGACGCATTTTCTTTTTGAGTACATCAAGAAGAGAACCCTGAGGTATATTCGTCGTCATTTTGTTTATATAATTAAAACCCGACCCGTACCGATATTTACACAACACACTAATAAATGTAAAATACAGGTATTTTCTATCTATAAACACTCAAAACAAAAACAATTATTCTCAATAACGTGTACACAACAGGCACAGCCTGCACGTACCGGAGAGGTCCTGGGAATCGTTCAAATTTCACCGAAAATCACAAAATTATTTCCTTTCACACGTCTACACGTAATACGAATAAAACGGACTGACAGTTCTACACTAGTAAACTATTAGATAGAAAGAAACACACCTATAGATTGGATTTTTTATCTAAATTGCTTGAACATACTAGACCGTGTATGTAGATGGGTCTGATGACGACATTTGACACACACGTATACTCTCCAATAGTTAGAACGACATCTAGCGCTAACAGGTTGGCTAGCATGCTTGATTGCAATATTGCCGTTTATTACATAAATAAATATAATTTAGGGATGTTTTATGGATTATATTGTGAGTAAATAAATAACGATTAGTAAGACACTTCAATCCTCGTTTCCTCAAAACGTCAAGTAAAACTAGACCTGTAAAACTATATTCGCTGATTAACAAATTACTAAGTAATTGCCAAAACAACACAATAGCTATTTTGTGGTTTAGAAATGAGATTAAAAATACATCAAAATATTGTTTTAAATTTCTGCGCTCTGCTATAAAAAGGCATCCCTCGTATTTTGGAAAATTCACTACTAATAAAAATTACACATCAAAGTTAGAGTCAATAAACTAATTTTTTTAAAACAATTGTTACTTTTCAATACACATACATATATAGAAGATGGAATGGATGTCATTTATGTATCGCAGAACATCATTTGGAATCTAATGCATTTTACTAATTGATATACAAGGGCAAAATTCTACCTTAACAAAATAACGTCAATATAACTTTATGAAATTCTAGTGTTGGCATGAAAATACTTAAATAAAATTATATTATTTCTGTCCTGCATGCGTTGGACATTTAAAAAGGTCAAAATTGAAACAGAATATTGTGAATAATATAAATAAATTATGCATAAATCACCATAACATATGGATATTTGTAGTGACATAAACGTCAAATAAATAAAACTTTTCACATTTTCACGTTGGTATTAAAGTTGATATAGGTTTTTAATAGCTAATTTAACCGCATTAAAGATTTTATCAAAATCAAAGAAACGTATTCACCGTAACTCACAACTTTCAGTAACAATCACAAATTTCACTTCAGCAATCCCACAACACTAGAGATCGAACCGCAATA
>WYDF02315715.1:0-14721 GCA_009867245.2 Adranes taylori
TTAACTACATACATGTCGCCCTGAACCAACGGTAGAATCACAGTTTTAAGAATGTAATTTTTAAATATATCCCCTTCAATCCAGCCTTTCTTGTTAGCTTCTTGCACAGTTCTTTTAAATTGGTGGACTGGAGGGTGAAACGATTACTTCCATACTTTCTTTCCTATGTATATAATTAGTGGTGGGGCTTTGCCCCCGGCTACATTGCACATTAACAAAATGGTGATGTTTTCTTTTCCTGGAGAGCTTTTCCTGATTGTTCGAGAAGAAGCTTTATTAATGTCACCTATAACGTTCACTTTTCTTGGGTCAATACTTAGGCTACTTTCATGTACATTCCAAATTCTTTCCGATTTATCATGCAGTTCAAGTTCAGCCAGGGTTTGTTTTAACAAATTTAAAGATTTGTAGATTATGAACGGATTCACTGGCATATTCCACATTTTGAGGAGTTTTAAGACTTGGACTGTGCCTCTTTTTGAACTTCAAGAATAAGTCTTTGCCCCGAATGCCATTTATAAAATTGTTTTTTATGTTGTTATCTTTGATGAACCAGTTCAATGATTTCTCTTCGGAAGAATCCATAACCCCATTTTACTGCTATTTTTAAACAGTTTTCTAGCATTGTTTCATCTTGATTGGTATTGTAATTGGTCGGCCTTTTTCTCGGGATTATTAATAGCCAGTTCTAAATCTGCCTTCGTGTATTTTGTAACAGTTGCACACCATAGCAGTACTAAAACGATAAAGGGGCAAATGTAATATAGCACAAATTCCCCGTCGCTGTGTAACACATTTCCCCCTGATGGTAAATTGCTGGGGCAAATGTAATTTTAAATGCAAATGCTTTTCAAATTTTGGGGGGGAAACTAACATATTTGCCCCATTAACACATTTACCCCATGTCATCTTATACTTTTTTCCAATTTTTGAACCTGCAAAGTTTTACAATGTACTTAACGTTACAACGCTGGAGATTAGAACTTATCAAGGGACAGGAATTTTATAGAAGTACAAATTTGTGACCAATGAATGTAAGATGATAAAGTTGTATTGTTTTATTGGTTAAAAAGCTTTCAAATTACATGTTACGTCGTAAATTTGAGCGTTTTATTTTTGTTTATTGTCCGAATCAAATTAGTTATCGAAACATAGTTCTGATTATCGTAGTTTGCTTTCGTTTTTTTTTATGTGACTGCTTATTTGTTATTGCTATTTTATACTATGTTATTAGAATTAGTGGGCTAAAGAATTAAAATTTATTGTTGCATATGTGTTTATATGTGTTACTTTATATTTAGTATGTCTTTTGTAGTATCTATATAACTTCATGTGATACTTGGTTTTTTAATTTTATGTTCTTAACATTTACTTGTCATATCAATATATGACAATACTTACGGAACTTTATTGATGCTAAGATATTCAAACTGCACATACATATGGGTTTAGTATATTTTGTTGACAGCTACTTTTGCCGACAATTCACTTCGTCGATAGATCATTTTGGTTTCTTCTCACATTGTCCATATCTTTGTGCACCAGAGTTGTTACCAGGATACACCACGTGGAGGTGTATGGACTAGTACCCTGCCGTTATGTAAGCAAAATGAATAAATACAACATATATAAAATATTTACAATATATAGTGCATTATTTAAAGAGCTTAATTTTTCATTCTCTATTTTCCTCATTTCTTCGCTTTTTTTTAGAAGGTTCTCCTCTTAAATTTTTTTCGCATTCTCTTTCAACTCCATTTTGTTCTTTTTGAATTTCTTTAATAGTTGGAACTAAGCCAACATATGAACAGCCTTCAAGTGTTTTCCACCTTCTATGCCATGCTTCACTTTTTGTGTCCTTCGAAATGCTAGTGTAACATTTTCAAAAGTGGACGACATTTCTGGTGGATAGACAGACGGCCACCTTATTTTGTCAATTTCGCAGTGTTTTTATTTATTATGCAATGTTGTATTCTAACTTTTTGGAATAATGAATTTAAAGAATAAGGTTTTACGGTGAAATTAATAAGGTGAACATTTAACACTTATATATTTAGCAACGATAAATAATGACACAATGAATACATCTTAATTAATGTACAGATATCAATTTAAGAAATAAATATAGAATAAGATTAACAAGGAAATTTTGTATTTGGGTCATGAAATATCAAAAGATGTGATAAAACCTGACCCGGCGAAACTTCATGCGATGGAAAATTATCCAGTACCCAAAACATCAGGGGAAACGAAGAGATTTGTAGCTAATTTATTAAAGAATTTGCGGAAATTGCAACTCCGTTAAACAGATTGTCAACGGACGCGAGTGCATTTCCTTTGGGTGTAGTTTTATCAATTGGAAATGGGAATCCAGTTTCATTAATTGAAAATTAAATCGCAATGAACTAAATTTTTGCACTATTGAAAAGAACTTTTGTCCATATTTCTATGGAAGGAAGTTTCATAGTGAAAGTGATCACAAGCCTTTAATTTATCTTTTTGGGATAACGAATCCTTTGAGTCGCGTGACGAAATTTAGATTAACTTTAGAACAATTCAATTTCACAATTTCATGTGAAATGCGCTGAAAATGTAGTAGCAGATAGTCTTAGTCGAATTAAACTCGATAGCGCCATGCTACAAGAGTTATGTGTAAGGGGCGCTAGACCCTAGTATACACGTTCCTACGACAGCACAATGTGGGAATCATGAATCAGTTCCTAATATTGTTCTGGATAACTCTAATTAGTAGTTTAATACGCCAAGTGTCGGACAGATTTTGGACAAGCCGGAAGGAGGGTCCGGAGTGAAAATTGTGCAAATGAACGAATTTAAGGATGGTTGATGTAATTATTAATGATTGTCCATGCGAATGCGTGTTTGATAGAAAGATATGAACACTGCTTATTAAGGATAAGTTACTAGGCAATAACCTGATTTGGCGCGGTAATTATCAGCATATTCTAATCAACTGGAAAGTCCACTGATTCAGGAGTTAGTTAGTTTAACTAAAAATGCAAATAAGAACCCTAATAAACATAATAATGAGATTCAAATTATAGTAATACCAAGTAAGGAAATTATTACGGCTGTTATGAAAAATCTACGAGCTATTTCTTAGACTGTCAGGAAATTATGTCTAAATCTCAATGGAAGGAAGTTTCATAGTGAAAGTGATCACAAGCCTTTAATTTATCTTTTTGGGATGACTAATCCGTCGAGTCGCTTGACGAAATTTAGATTAACTTTAGAACTCAATTTCATATGTGAAAGGTGCTGAAAATATAGTAGCAGCTAATCTTAGCGCTGTGCTAAAAGAGTAATATATAAAGGGCGCTAGTAAATACTTTCTTACGAGAGCACATTCTCGGAAAGTCAGTTCCATTGTTCAAAGATATTTAGATCATGAATGAGTTTCTGATGTTCTCGATAACTCTAATGAGGAGTTAAATACACCAAGTGTCGAAGAGCTTTTAGAGAAGCCAAAAGGAGCGACCCGTGTGAAAATTGTGTAAATGAACGAATTTAACAAAATCGCAAGGATGGTTATGTAATTATTAATAATTGTCCATGCGAATGCGTGTTTGATAGAAACATATGTACACTATTTATTAAGGATAAGTTACTAGGCAATAACCTGACTTAGCGCGGTAATTGTCAACATATTCTAATGTAATGTAAACAATTGCGGTATACAAGAATCAGCTGGAAAATCCATTGATTCAGGAGTTAATTCGTTTGACTAGGAATACAAATAAAAACCATAATAAACATAATAATGAGATTCAAATTATAGAAATATCTAATAAGGAAATTATTACGGCTGCTACGAGAAATCATTCAACGGATATTAAAAACTATTAAAAAAAGATATTGTTGGGCAAATATGGTGGATGATATTAAAGAATTTGCAAGTCGTTGCAATGCATGTCAAAGATTATAAGCATTCAAGACCTCATATATAACCCTTAAGTATAACATCTACTCAGCTGTTTCATCTTCTAATAATTTTTTTAGTTTTTTAGATGCTTTACAGGGTAATTTTAAAGGTCATAAATATATTTGAACTATTATTGTGAATAAACAAAGTACGTAGTAATAAAGAGGCTTGTACAGTTGCAGAACCATTTGTAAAAGCGTTTATTTTGCGTTATTGGATGTCATCTCAACCGGGTACAGATTTAGGAACTGAGAATATGTCAAATGTGCTCAAATATGTAGTATTTTACAGATTCAGCATTTGAAAAGCAGCACCGCTTATCATAATCAAAGTTTAGGGGCTTTAGAAGATTCTCATAAGAATCTAGACCTAGAGGACACTAATCCTAACTCTTGGTCTAGTTGGTTAAACCTTTGGGTGTTTTTTTTTTAATAACAATACAGCACATATGCCTACTAAATATACTCCGTATGAATTACTCCGTTTTTGGTAAACTAAATATACTCCGTTTTTGGTAAACTACTGGGCCAGTTACCAAGTTGTTTTCGGGAAATAGTCAAATCACTTTAGAGTTTCGACCCTTACCCATCAGAATTACGTTATAGATTACAGAAAGCATGGGAAGATGCTAGAGTAATTTACTCCATTCTAAGGATAGAGAGAAAGATATGTACGATAGGAGAGTGTATCATATGCATGTGCCAGTCGGAGAGAAAATGTTGATACGATATTAAATACAATCGAAGTACTATAATTTTTTTAAAGGTCCTTACACCGTTAGAGATATCAAGGAACCGAATTAAGTTTTGGAGGTAAATTATAAACTTGTGATACTGAAAAATCGTACAAAGAAGTACATAAATTTTTTGGGTTTCTCTTCGTGAATTAAAGAGGGATTATAATAAAAAAAAGTGTTCTTTATTTCTCTAGAGGATCCTGTCGTGTAATTATTTCTGTAATTCCGTAAGCATCAAGTTTAATATTAAGTTCATAGTCTTCTATTAAATTGTTATGTTAATATTACTTTTCATGCCAATTGTATAAACATTGCATATCGTTTCAAGATGTAATGATTATTTATGTATAACATATTATTATTTCAACGACGTGTATGAACATTCTTTGTATTAAGTGAGTGATCGGTTTAGTTCAATGTTAATTAATGAACTTCCTTGACTCAACTGGGTATAGTATATGTGTATCTGTACATTAATTAAGATGTATTCATTATATTATTATCGTTTCTGCAATATAAGTCTTAATTATTTATTAAGTAAAATGTTCACTGTAAAACCTTATTCTTTAAATTCATATTCTAAAATGTTGGAATACAAATTGCCAAGGAACTAATCGATTATTGGCTTTGCGTCATCTAGCACCAATGTTTTTAATTCATCAAATGCATCAGGATTTTTGACCCGCCGTAAATATGCCAATGGAGAAATTTGTTTAATTAATAAGTTGAAATTCTTGTAAACTTGAAAAACGTTGAAAACTTCTTTATTTCAACAATTCACTATAAAATTGTGTAAACGGATATTATCCAGATTTCGGTCCTCCCAGAGGACTCTTATTCAAGTAATAATCCTCTGGAAGGACCGAAATCTGTACAGTATCCGTTTCCACAATTTTATATTGAAATTGTTCAAAATAAAGAATTTTTGGAGTTGGAATACTACTTCTTGGTTTCACAACTATGTCTACTCTAAATCACTGCAGCACTACATTGTTAGGTCTTTCATTTGATTGCAGATTTTTATCATTGCAGCTCGACTTGCTTCAACATTATGATTAAGCAGCATCTGCAGCATCAGATCTCTTGGAATATTATGTATTTATATGCTGTATTTCCTTATTAGTCCTTATTATGTACTGTATTTCGTGTATTTCGCTGCAGCCAATAAATGGCGACTGATGTTTATTTTATACTTGCCTGTGATTGATTTGACTTCATCAGCGATATTTGAAGCACTCCACTTTTGTCAGAGATCACGAATTTATTATCTTGAAATAGACTATATTGAAAAGAAATAGATATGAATATAATTTTACTTATATTCAAAGACCCTTAGACAAATACATTATCGGCGAAATGTACCTATCGACAAAATGATTTTGCCGACAAAAATAACTTATCGATAAAATTAATTTCAATACAATGATTGCGACCCTTAACATGCATACATGCAAATAAACACGAATAATTGATCAAAAATAACTTTTCACAAATAGAAAATAGTGACATTGAATCTTTGGAGTAAATTTATCTATGAGTAACAGTTACTAACCTAATGTAGCTTATGCAAAAAAGCTTTAAGTTGAACTCAATCAAATAACCTTTATTGACATAAATCATACATATACATATTACAAACCTATATAAAAAACTCATAACCAAATTAAATTACATAGTATATAATTTCACAAAAATAAACTCAACACTATGTTTTAACTACCGTAGAAAGAAACTAAATAAACCAATCAAAATCTGAACCCCTTTCCCTTTTTCTGTTCTCCGCACCTAGAAGGAATAAGGCATCTTTTTTAACCTTATTCATTCAATTATCCGTTTAATAGGCAGCCTTTCTTTTTGTTTCATCTTAATGACCTTCCCTCTTCCTTCTTTACTCAATAATTCTTTCCATTATCCTTATATCTTTTATTTCTCCTAAAAAACATACTCGTATATTACCCGCCAAACTGCTTTCTTCATCGCTCCAATTTATTCCCGTAAAAGATTTATGTCTATTTGTTCTTCAAGCTGTTCAAGCCTACTCTTGATGAAATTTACTAAGATTTAGATTTATCAGGCTTTTGATTCAAATGTCTAGTGAAATGTCTTCAAATTTGCATTTTCTGTAGACTGATAATCACATTATAAACATTTATAACGCTTTTCGCTCCAATGTCTACGCTTATACAGTTTCAAATTAGCTTTATTTGCAGCCTGAAAATCGCATTCTGAACATTTATAGGGGTTTTCATCCAAATATATACTCTTGTGTTTCGTCAAATGATCATTGCTTTTAGTCAGATAATCTCATTCCGAACATTTATGAGGCATCTCAACCAGTGCTAGCACTTTTTCTCATCTCTTCCATATGTCCTTTAACTCTCATCCATCCAATAACTTTCTTCTTTCCTCACTTCCACATCTAAATTGCGCGCTATCATTCGTTTTTCTTTCATGCTTACATCTGCTGTCATATACTCCGGCATTCCCTCCCCTTTCATTATACTGGAATATGTCCTATATTATTCTTTCATACACTTTCTTTATCCCTTTTGCTTATTTATTCAAGCAGCCACCCATTCTTTGATCCTCCACACTTTTCGAATATATTATTTTCACCAATCTCGCATTATCATCCACCGTAACCTTTCTCATACTTTTCTAACTTCTTTGTTCCAATACTTATATTTCCCATATTCTTGCAAAACTCTTTCACTCGCTGATGACTTTTCCACTCCAATTATTCACCTCAATACTCCACACATCACCTTTTCCATCTCCGCTCTTTCTTTTACACTCCTTCCATATAATAAACTTCTTCCATTATTGTGATTCTCATTCTCACCGATTTCATGAACTGTTATATAATGTCAGAAATATCATTATAATTAACATATGTTATGGAAATATCAGTTGTACGATAGGTTATAAACCGCTTGCATAGTATATAAATAATTTTAATGCAATTAGTCATTAAATCTAAATTTTTAAAAAAATTACATAGGACAAGTTTATAGTATTGAATTCTTTCATAACGATATTGGTGACGAGTCCCAGATAAAAGGTTGAAATTATTTATGATATGCAAAACTACATATTTTAAACATTTCGTTTTATATTCAAGGCATTCCAAATATGGGATACATATTTCAACTATTTTGTTCTAATTTTTTTAGCACGTTGTATAGATCAAGTTACAAGTTCAGTACCTTCAAAACTTTTAAGAAATATAGAATTTATTTAATAAGTTTTCAACTATAAAAGAAAACTTTTAAAAGTTGGTAGATAACAAGTTAAAGAAAACAAAAAAATTTTAGTAGGTAGGGCGACGTCTGGGCCAGGTAGACTAATTATAATTTTTTCTGCGCATGCATGATTAATACGAACAGTAGTTGCGTCACCATACCTAACATGACGTGACCTTGAGTAGTTGTAGAATAGCGTTGGCGTGACGTTGAACTTCGATGACTCAACCGCCGTACGGTAGCAGCGTCTTCGCACATAGCGTGATCTTGATTTAATATGTCAATAGTAAAATCCTTTTGGAAAAAGTTCTATTTTTAGCATTGTACCGTTAGCCAATTGAAAGACCATTATACATTAAAAAGGTGTATTTTTATGATTGTACCATTAGACAATTTAATATCGTACGTAGATATAGGAAAGCAAAGGAAAATAATGATAATAAAAAGTAATTCTAAAAATTCAAATAATAAATAATAAGAATAAAATTTCAAACTTCCCCGCCAAATATTCGAAAAACTTCGAATCTGGGTTTCCCCCAAATCTGAAAATATCGATTAAAAAAATAATGAACATAACATCAAATACAAGAAGCACCACTCAGAGCCCGGCGAAGAGCTAGACCCGGAGCAGCTCCCAAAAGTGCCGTCAGACTCAGCCCAAAATTCAAATATTAACAAATTAAAAAATTCAAGTTTCCCGCCAAACTGTCAATGACATTACGGCCGTCATCTGCGATATCAATCCAAAGGCTTGCGACTATTTATGTTAGACCCCAAAATACCGGTATCCCGGAACTGTTACATTTCACTCAAAAAATGTTTCATAATATTATAGACTGTATAATAAATATATTTCTCCTACTTATTATTATTATCATTATTGTCCAATGTTTTCTTCCACCTACGTACTATATTAAATTGTCTAACGGTACAATGGTGAAAATACACGTTTTTTGATGTATAATTCTTCTAGCGTAATGATCTTTTAATTGGTTAACGGTACAATGCTAAAAACACACCTTTTCCAAAACAACTTTGTTTATGTATATTTTAAATCAAGATCACGCTATTCAATCAAGATCACACTGCTACCATACGCGTGCTGAGTCATCGACGTTCAAGGTCACGACAACGCTATATACAACTACCCAAGGCACGTCACGCGTGTGTTGAGTCACGTATGCGCAAAAGAAAAATTGATATTAATTGGACTGTCTGGGCCAGCCGTCGCCTTACCTACTAATGTTAAATCAAATTAATATCGCATTAATGGCAGTTATCGAATAGACAATAGCGATATAATATTATATAATAAACAAAACAAAATGAAACATAAGCGATGCAAATGTGCGGTGATGATAATAATAACTAAACAGTAATAATGCGGGAAGCACGTACAAATGGTTTATACTACTTGTACAACGGGGAGGCGCAGTAAATGTCAATACACGATATGAATAACGGAAAAGGTAGGAATTCTAGGAGTCCACTATAAGCGGCGTAACACCGCGTTGATCGTTGGTGTTACTATTGCCCAGCGACTACAACTAACCCCGATGAGCATAGGTTACACTCTAGTGGGTAGTGCGAAAAGGAAATACTATGACGCGTAACACCGCGTTGATCGTCAGTGTTACTGTTGTCGAATGACTAAAACCAACCTCGATGAGAGTAGGTTAGAATTATACACTCTAGTAGGTAGTGCGGAAAGGAAGTACTATAGGCGCGTAATACCTCTAATCGTAAAATAGCTTTATTTGCCGCCTGAAAATCGCATTCGGAACATTATGGGATTTTTCACCCGAATGTATACTCATGTGTTTTGTCAAATGATCGTTGCTTTTAATCAGATAATCGCATTCTGAACACTTATGAGGCATCTCAACCAGTGCTCGCACTTTTCCTCCTCTCTTTCATATATCATTTCACTCTCGTGGATCCAATACCTGTTTCCTTTTTCCTGGTTTTTTTTTCTTCATGCTTTCATGTACTCCGGCATTCCCTCCCCATTCATTATACTGAAATATGTCCTATTATATCATTGGCGAGTGACTAAAAGTAATCCAGATGAGCGTAGGTTAGAATTATACACTTTAGTGAATAGGAAACAGGCGGACGATGAGGTACAAGGAGAAACAAAACTTTTCAAAATACATGCGATATATAGAACAGTGTAAGATATATGAAATCGCTTACCAAACGCGTAATTTTCTCGGCGAGTGCCGCTCTGTCGCTGCTGCAGCTTGGCTGATCGCTGACTATTGGCCGCTGCTTCTAGATGTCTTGTTTACGAGTTCTCAAAATTGGAACTAAATTATTATATTAATTTCACGGCTATTTATAAGACCTTAGCCGTCGGTCTGGTAATATTCTGTGTGCTAGCTAACACTAGCAAACCGCACATCGTTTTTGACTCTTATTCCCGGCATACACGGGATACTTATTCCCGGAATACACGAGGCTAGTTTTTCAAGCTAGTTACTCCGGCTTCATGTATCAAGAACTAGCTTCATTTCTAGGATAGTAAGCTAGTGAAAAAGCTAGTAAGCTAGCGTCTCAAGCTAGGATAGTTTAATAGGATATGGTTCTATTTTTTGACCTACTATAGCCCTCCACCACGAATTTTACTATCCTGGCTTGTGTACTAGCTTCTTGTGGCCGGCGTAGCTAGTATACGATCGACTAGTGCGCAGTGACGACACGTTTGTTTTTCGACTTATTATTTTATATATTTTTACACTGGCTTCAAATTTCCTAGCATCATGTAAACCGCTGTAGCTTATGCCAAGCCCAAGCTCAGTAAAGCCAAGATAGGAGTCGGGATATCTAGGTTGCTATCCTAGCTTGAAAAACTAGCCTCGTGTATCTCGGGCATTACGGTATTCACACGTGAGTGAGCAGCACATATCCATTACATCGGATGCCGCTAACATACAACGCGCTACATGTATTTAGATAGCGCTAATGCAATTCCCCTACTCTCTATATATGTACAGCAGTACGCGCACTTGGCATGCAGTAGGGATGGTACGCGCATCATGTTTCACAGATATTGATTGTGACGAGCGAAACACTGGCGTGCGATGAAAGCTGTAGCACAACTAGTTTTAGCACAATGTGACAAAATTAAATGATACGTTTATGCTAACAGATCTTATAACAACGATATATCTATTGTCATCTCGAAATGAGCTGCAGCGCATACCCTACCGCTCGCCATCTTATATCTGTTCTGATGAACATATTATCACGGATATACTCATTATAGATAGCCACTACAGCAGCAACGGGAAGCAACGCCTGCTGCTTACAATATATAACTATTGATGCGCTGAATGAAAACGCGTTCATATATTTTAGTAGAGGCTACGTTTCATTTTAATAACCGGTCATTCTAGCACCGGGTTTGCGTAATTTGTCTATTTCAACTATTTTAAGTAACATGCTTTGTTACAATGTTTCTCATATTTTTGGAATGTCATGTGTATAAAGCAATATTTTTAAAAGAGTGAAGGTTTACATACCATAACTGATTTCTTTGTGATTGTTTCATCTTATTCAAGAATCCCATCTAAAGACTCGTCCTATGTATAGTATATATCATTTGAAGTAGTTTAGTTATGTTAGGTAGTTTGTTATTTTTCTTCATTGTAGTTATTTTCTGCTCCTTCCTATATATCAAGTTTAGAGGTGACTAACTTATAAGACTTACAGTATTTTACACATTAGATCCATTGTAAAAAAACTGTGGTTTCCAAATTATTATAGCGTTCAAACATAAATTTTGTTTTAAAATTATAGGCGTACACAGGAAAGGATAAGCAGGTGCCCCCCCCCTCCTCATCCTCCCTTACGTTTCTATTACGCCGGGAAACATTCTGACTAGTATAAGTTTTAGCATATCATGACAAACGACTGCCCCCCCCCCCCCTCCTTCCCACACCTTGATCTTAAAGCTTCTAGAATCTACATACGCCCATGTTTAAATCATTTGATGCATCGTACAAGTGAAATGTACTTTTTGTTTGTTATCTGTTTTTATTGGTTTTCGCCAAGAGTGGAGTACAAATTCTTATAGCCTTGTCATTTTAGTCAACTGAATGAATCAGAAATGTTCCATTGCATGATTAATTGTTATTACGTTTGTACAAAACGCCCCCGAGATCTGGTTAATGTAATTATGTTATAGAGCGTGCCAAAACTAACGTATTTTTGACTCAATGGAATTTTTCCTTTAAAATTGTACTTTTCTCACGTGCACCAGTTGAATCCAATACTTTACGATTGTAGACAATTAAATCGTAAAATTCTTTAGAAGTGTATTTAATTATTTAATTATGCATCCATGTACGATTTTCTGACGAGGTTCATTTAACTCGTTTAGGTGTGTTAGCAATTGGAAGAGTAAAAACAAGAAGTTTTTTGATTTCTGTGCCAGATTCATCTTCAAATAAAAAAAAAACAACTAATCACAACTCCAAATAAATAGAAGTCATGTTGTTTTGAGGACTTAACTACTTTTTTGGCAATCATAGATTTGTTTAAAAAAACAATTAAACGTTTATATAACCAGATAGTTATTATAATAATTTGATTAAATTAGGCTCAAAATTATGAACACACATTTTATATAGGTATATATTTGGGTACTTCAGTATATAACAACAAAAGATATCACTATATGTTTGATGTTCACCAGTGGAAAGGTGTTGGAATAATAAGTATATTATGTTATATTTAAGGACATATTTAAATGACTTACATCTCGAAAACTTGTTTGAGACCTACAGGTCATATCATTACAATTTCAGGTGCCACTTATGGTACTGGTATTACAGCTGTTAAATTAACGGCGTTGGGCAGGCCGCAATTATTGGTAAGTTATTATTTCTTCCTATTTTATTTTTTGCTTTGCTGCATTTTTAAATATATTCGTAATATATAATTATAACAGGCACAAACATATTGAATTTTCACTTTGATTATACGTTATTTTATAAAGATATTTTGATTGCATCTTCATCATACTATATGAGGTATGATCAAATCATTCGCAGAATTATCATTTTTGCGAGTAGGTCCTTCACATGCATGTTTCAGTCTTGTCTGTTCAGAAAGCTTTCATTGGGACGATTTGATCTTAGTTTCAACGTCATATCCATACACCCATGTTTCGTCACCAGTTATGATTTGTTTGATATGAGCCAAATGAAATTCCAACATCTTCAGCAACTTCTTTCATACTGATTGAGCGATTGTCTATATATTTTTTTTTCATCATAAGCTATGTTATTATTAACAGTTACTGATGTAGCAGGACGCCCAAGATGTCCAGCACGTGCTGTACTTTAATTTATTCTTAACATAAAACTCAATGCAAATTCTTTGTTCAATTTTTTCCACAAGTAAATAATCGACATGACACCAAAACACAAGTAACCTTATTGTCAGATAGCAATATACGAAATAACCAATATGGCTGCAGTTGTCAACATACGTTTAGGGAAATATCCAACAACAATATGACAAACGGACTTCTACAACCTGCGAAATTTAAAAATTCCACTTATCTAATCATACATCGTATACTACATAACGCATACTAATTTAGTCATTTAATGTTCGGTCAATTAGCTCCATATTGATTGGGATAACATTCCATTTGTTCTAATATATGATGTCCGTATTGAGCTTACTGTTCGATGTCTTAGCTGGTAGAAAATTAACATACGGCAATAATTCTAGATTTGGCTGCATTTGGAAAATCTCATGTCATGTTGCCGGATGTTATTTTGTTACCAAATAATTTGTAAAATTCTGTCTCAGCGCAGGTGTTTATAAATAGAATGAAATTCCGCGTATTATCTGATCATACCTCGTATTATCTGATCATACCTCGTATAGTATATAACACAAATATACTATTATTACTAATTTAATCATTTAATGTGCAATCAGGTCAACACTCAAATAATTAACTCAAAATTGATTAATTTGCCTGTGCATGCCTTTACATTGTATATATGACGTATTTAGTGAGTTTACTATTCGATGGCTTAGTTGACAGAAAATTAACATAGGCCAATTCTTCCAGGTTCGACTTCATTTGGAAAATCTCATGTCATATTTCCGTATGTTATTTTGATACCAAAAACTTTCTAAAATTCTCACACAGGTGTCTATAAATAGAATGAAATTCCGCGTATTATCTGATTATACCTCGTACACTATAACGCAAATATATTGTTATTACTAATTTAGTCATTTAATGTGCAATCAGGTCAACACTCAATTAAAATTAACATAGGCCAAGTAGTAGCAGACCACCTATTCTACCCGTCCCTCTGAGATATGTTCCTAAATCGCTTTAAAAACGGTAACCGTTCCGAGGAGCGGTATTTTTGAACAGATATTGCGTTTGACAGTTGTCACTTCAAAATCTAAGATGTCGGATGACATCGCATTTCCGGTCTTGGTTTAAAAACGTGGTAAGAGACTTGATGCATCGAATATTTGGCGAGAAATTTGAATTTTAACGATTTATAGCATAATTTTAGGCGTTTGACATATGCTCTGGCTCCGGGGCATGCGTTGTGGGAAATGCTCTGGTCCGGGCCCTGCTTTAGGGGCACTATTCTGCTCCGGGACCTGTTTAGGGGGTTCTGCTCTGCTCCAGGGCCTGCAACAGGGGGACCTGGGTCTGTTGCGAAGAAAAATTTTAATCTGAAAAATTTGTTATATAATGATTGAATATGCTACATAGCTAAAAATTCAACGTAACCCTACATCTACCCCTCTGCACT
>WYDF02315726.1:0-13961 GCA_009867245.2 Adranes taylori
GTATCACAGGTAGTAAAATTGGTGACGCAAAAAACTCACGGCACACCAATCGCTAATATAATATAATTGACAACAATAACATTTTCAAACAAAAAACATAAATAAAACATATATACAGGCTGGGACAATAGTACGTCGTTTCTAATAACTTGGTGTGTATGATTGGTAATAATTTGAAATTTTGGGGATGTATTATGCTGCCAAATCAGCATCTTTTAAAAATATTTTCAGGTATGCAGGGTGTTTCAAACAAGTGTTACATGAAAATGTTTAATTTTTTGAAATGGAATACCTATATATTTTAATTTTATTTAAAGCTCTTGGCTATCCTGTAAGATTTGTAGAAGTATCAAAGTAATCTGCTCAGCGGCTCTCAAGTTACAATTGTTTTTGTCAAAAAATTGTGAATTTCATATTGTAAATTAAAACAAACGTCGCTGTGTCCAAACGCTTCGAGATTTAGAAATGAAATTTGTTATGGCGATTGGATAAGGTCAAAAAATAATACCTGTACCTTGTTTTTATTATCAGATATACAGGATGGTCAGTATAAAAGTATCAACTTTGCCGACTTTGAAGTAATTTTTCTCAATTTTCATAAATGCGCAAGCGAGGTCAAAACAAATGATTGCTACATGTTCGCCGGAGTTATCTAGGTCAAATATTTATTGCGTGATATCAATTATAGCTGATTCCGTAGAGCGCGATAGTAAAAAACCGTGCTAATCAAGTTGTTTGCTGTGACAAAATCACGTATTCGGTTTACTATAATTCTTTTAATAATTTTTGACAGTAAGGACAGTAATTGGTCTATAATTTAACATACTATTGGGATCGCGTTTTTATAAATCGGAGTTATTCTCCCTCATTTTAATACATCGGGGATACAACCGATTGTGATTGAAATGTTCGTTATATTAGCTATTAAGTCAACAAAAATAAAACGCCTGGTATGCCTGGTATATTAAGTTTACCTGGTATATTATCAATTCCTGTGGAATTTTTGTTGGACAGTAAACGAATAATATCAGTCACCTCTTTCTATCGTTATTGGAGCAACAGAAATACTATTGCTACACCATTTTCAGACAGTACATTCCCCTAAAATATTATTATCAAAGAATCCCTGCAGCTTATTTTGAACGTGGGAACAAAAATGAGAAGTGCAAACATTTCGGAAACTTGTTTAGTGTCATTAGTTAAAGCATTCTATGCATATAAACAGATTTAATTTCACATTTGCGATTAAGTATTTTGTTAATTTGCTAGAGTGCTTTTTGTTTATTATCAGAATTATGATAGCGTGTACATTGTATAAGGTTTTACACGCATTTAGTTCGGAAATAACAGTTTTTTTATTAGTCGAAAATGTTGAAATAAGCTCACTCGATTTTACGGCCCACAGGGCCAATTTAAAAATTGAAGGTCATTCATTTTATCTTTAATAATTGACTCAAAAAATTGCTGCTTTCTGTTTGTTTTAGTAGATAGCTTGATATTGATTAGTGTACAGCAAATTAAAACAAAAAGAAACATGTTCAATAAACCAAGTGTAAAAATGGTGTACATTATTAAAACTGAGCGGCATATCACTGGAGCTCACGAAACGATTGTTAAAATCACTTAAACATGCTGGACTCAGATTTCTGATGTTTTTTTTTATTGAAAAATCTGCCATATATGGTATCATATTGCATTTAAGAATCTGACCAAAATGGTCTGAGTTGGAACTGAGTGGCATCACTCTTTGTGATTATCTAATCAATTTGCGGTTCCGAATTACAAATACTTGTGATAATATATTCAGGAAGTCTACGTTGCTAATTGGAGAGCGATAAATGCAAATAACACAAATACTGTCCGATAATGATACTGCGCTAGTCTCGCACGAAAACTCGACACTAAGTTTTGAAATAGATGTTAATTCCTTCACACTAAAGGGCGCCAGCTTTGATGTGAATTGCGGATGCTCAGTGTACTCGTTCCTTCCTGCAAAACTTGACGCTTGTTAGTAGTTATTTATAGAACTAACAGATGCTTGTGTAGCGCATATCCAATGTTCGGTGATACATTTACAGTGGAACACATGCATTCACTTCAAAAATAACATTCTAGCATACTGCATTTTTTTAATAAACCTTGTATATTGCAATGGAAGAGAGAAAATGGTCGTTGATCAGTGGTTGATGTTAGTGTTTTGATTGGACAGTATGGCGGCTTTGGAAATTTTTCCTTTCATAGATGGATACAAAAGCTCTCAATATTGCACCACTGGGCCATAATTTGACTCGAATACTTCACCGATATTATCGAACGGAACAGCCACTGAAGGAAGAATAATGCTAATCTTTTTTTTAACTCCTTGCACTTAAAAGTAACGTGTTTTACCGAGGTCCTCGGAAAATTTTCTAAAGTCCGTGGCTGTGGTACCCGGATCGAGTTGACTAATATGCAAAAAACCATAGCGTGGAACCGACAAAATGCCAGTTATCTGGTTGTTTGTTCCAAGACGACTTTTCGTCTTGTTATTTGCGTAAGGTTATTATTTACAACGTTTTTTGTGTTACCCGTATTGTTAAAGGTCATTTTATTTGCGAAGTCAACGGCATGCGCTACGAGGTCACTAGAAATATATACAGCTTTATCAGCGGTGTTCTTAACCTTTTCACAGCTTGAACTATTGCTAGTATTATTTATAACGTTTGATTTTGCTTGACTCTTGTGACTTGCTCTGTACAACAAGGATAACGGCGATTGTCTTTGTCTCCCGGCATAGGGAGCATATTAGATGCAGGTTTCTGAACTGTTTCTGTTCAAGTTTTGAATGCAGATACATAGGTGTCGCGTCAAACATGTTTACGATTTGTTTTGCATCGTGATGTATGTTTTCCTTCATAAGTTTAATAATTTCATTCAGGTCATTTATTCGTAATTCTAAATTCATATTAAACTTACTCACTTTCATTATTTACAGTGTCGTTATTAACAATACCGTTTAAGTCTAAAGTATCATTAAAAATCTTAATTACTTGTTCGTTGGTGATAATTGCGGCCCCTGTTTTATTAATCACTAGTTCGGGTAGCACATCTATTAAATCAAATTTCCGAGCTCATTATTTAACAACACTTTCTTCTCGTCAGCCATCATGGAATCATATTCAACTATGGGTAAAAGATTTAACCCATTTCTATTCTCATAATTAGTTAAATAGTTATTTTAAGCGCAATTTAAATCATCATAATCTAACTTTATATACAAAGCCTCTAGTGAAAATATTAAATAAACTACAATACGATCCATAAACCAACGTTAGTACTGAAACACAAAATAATCAAACATCTAAAGTTAATAGAAAGAATACCCATACTATCTTGCCAAAATAGAATAATACATTACGAAACCATCAACAGAATAAGATAATATTTGTAATAGTTATCTTACAATTAGACCGCATAAGTCTTAAAATACAACTTTATTTGGTACCTGGATTTGGTACTAAACAATACTTGTTTGGTACCTGGATTTATATTCAAAATGAAATGACTGTTACCTCCAGCAGTAATAGATTTATCAAACATTCTATCAATATATGCTAGCTATAGGACGTACTTAGATATAATAGATGCGTCCATATCACATTCTTCGTCCCATTGTCTGTCTTGTATCACAGATTCAGCGTTATTATCGTTATTTCTTGTTGTGAAATTTGTTGTTCCAAGATTGCTTTGGCTCGATGTAGCACCACCTACAACTTTGGTAGCTGCGTCCACTAAACTCGGCCAATCTATATCTTCTGGCAAAGGTATTGCTTCAGGTCCAACCACCAAAGACTTATCAACGTTCTGTACAATACCTGAAAAAAAAACAATCGGTTATACCGTGGTTTAATAAATTTATAAAAAATTACTGAATTTGGGGTTATTGAGAAGAAAATGTTTGGTATCGTTGTTATTATCATGTTCTCCTGTATATATATATATATATATATATATATATATATATAGCCTTGATCTATTTTATAGATATAGGAAGTCAAGTGCTAAGGGCTGGACGCATCTTTCTACACAATATAATAAGCAATTGTAGTTGTACTTTCTATACAATATAGGATGCAGTTGTACAAAGAACAGCATTGAAGCCACGTAGTTTATTGTCTGACGGTTTAAGTGCATTTATATATTTCTAAATAATAGCTTACAATTTATTTCGTTTATTATTAACTGTAATTAAATTACTCTGTATATAAACCTGCGTAGTAAGAATAATTGTTTTTATTCACTTCTGCTTCCATTAGAGGTCAATGACAAAAATTTCGATGCGATAACTACGAAAACATGAGCCTAAGAAGATATATTGACCTTATGAATTTTTAGTTCCATATTTGTACAGATGAAGCAAAATCGTTATCACACCCCAACAAAGAAGCCATATCAAAAATAATTGTAATTGGCTCACACTTTAAATGTTCTCATTCTCTATCGCTACGTGCTTTTACTACACAGAATATCGAATGCATCGACTTTATAATAATGATACAGTAAAAATCTACAGTAAATACTATAAAATCTATTTTATAGAATGTATCGTAAGCTTTATAAAATTCCCTTTATCTCTTACTATCTTTTATAATACAAAATTAAATATTATTTTATAAAAGATAAAATCAGATTTTTTAAATAAACAAAGCCAAAATTGTGCTTCAAAATTATGCAATGAAATATAATTGGAATATGTGATTAAATGGTCATCTGTAATGATCAACTGTAAACATTTTAATGCCTTCGGAATAACTTATTTAAGTGAAAAATCTTTCTCTACATATATGATAACAAAAATAGAAGATAGAAACAAATTAAATGTAGAATATGAAATGCGACTGTAGATAACATTAACAGAGCCAGACAAACCTTGACAGTTTGTGTACTGAAGATACAAGCACAGTTCAGTCATTAAATATAATGGAGGGAGAAAAATTGAGATTGTCCAAAAAATCTTATAATTCAAATATTCTGTGAATCGGCAAAGGTTGAAGACCACTGCTTTATACAAATAAATATTTATGTTGTTATGCATGAAGTTGCTATCAATTCATTTATGATTTGCGTTCGATATTTATAACCTAAAATAATGGTAATACCTTTTCCCGTATATCCACTTGTGACTCTTGGAGATAATCGTTCAAGTGCATTATTTTTAAAATCACCTGTAGGAAGTGGACTTGAATTGGTACTGGCGTTCGAAATAACGGTCGCTGGCCGAGCCATCGTCAAAATCACTTCCCGCTGCTGCTGCTGCTGGGACTTGTTATGAATAGCTAACATGGATCCGCTCATAGAATTTAGATTTTCCCGATTCCTTGACGCATCCGTTTTACATTGATTCTGATGTTTCGGATCATTTGGGTGGTTCTTAAATCAAATATCGTAATTTCATAGATTAAAATCATGAATTAGATTAATACTGTAATTTTTAGTATACTTAAAGTGCGTTGCTATGCCGTCTTGAAAATGACTCTCGAATATGTTCCAGAGACATTTTTAAAGATCTCAAACTTTTGCGGTGAAAACATAAAGATACATAGAAAATATAAAATGATCATTTCAATTAAACAGAAACGAAAATTATACGCCAGATGTACACAAACACAGAATATTCTCTATAAATAGTGAATATTCTATAAACTTCACGACTAATCTTTCAGAGAAGGCTTTAACCAGAGTCAGAGAAAACAAATATTAATCAACTGTTATATAAACATTCAACGTCTTTGCTTTTCTACTTTGAGTGAGTAGTTTATTTTAAAGATGAATGATAGAAGAGTTGTTATTTAAGTTTTTCATGTATCTACAAAAAGAGTGAGTCGTCAATAAAAGCAGATTGTCAAAAGAATTTTCATAATAATTAAGCATAACGTCGAAGTTTCATTTAGGTCTAACAAGTGGTTTACATACAATTAAATATTAAACTTCACTTGACAAATCACTTTGTAAAAGCATTAGCCGCTTCTTCTGGAAATATCTGGTGGATTCTTCAACACTGTGCGCGGTTCTAGAACATATTTGACTTACCAGAATATCAATATTGTCAGGGTTTATAAGCCTCATCAATTCTTCTTGAAAATTTGTATTAATATTCGCACTGTTTCTATTTGCCGAACGATTAGTCACACCTGGTCGTAGTTTAGTTTCACCATTCGCTGATCGAGGACTATTATTCCGACTGTTAGGTGTTCCAATATTATTGCCTGTTGTCGTTAAATGCTTGTTCGCACGTCTCGAGCGTGGTGATACATTTCCACTACCATTGTTTGAAAGTTCTTCTTCACTCCCTAAAATGAATAGTATATGTCGTGAATTATGATTAATTAAGTATCTTCGTTCAAATCGGCTAACATTCTTTATATTTAGGCATGTATTTATCATCTATATTCTTTGTAACAATTATATTAATATTTTGACACTAAAAATGAATAGTTAAAAAACATGGAACTAATTGTAAGAAATCTATCATGTAATGTACTCGAAAATTTAATATAAACTTGAGACTTCTCTTGGCAAATATGGCTTGCTGTTTTATTAAATTTAAATATTGTTACTGTGGCGACAGGAAGAATCTTGAACATTAGTTCATCAGTTTTTCATGGCATAATTTTGATTATTGTAATTATCATTTTAAGTTGTTTTAAAATGAGTTTTATGTTCAATGAAACATTTTTATACAAATCCTCATTGTCTACTATAAACTGGTGACCCCCACGTGATATAATAACTAATGAAAATTAGTTATCCAGTACACGGTTAGTACCTTCGATGGAACATAGGAAACAATGATATATAAACATCCGTAGATAATAATATACGGTTGACGAAACGTCACCGCAAACGACATTTCAAAATAGTAAGCCTATTGCTCCAATAGAAATTTCCAGGATTGCTGTTCGGCCGCCGCCGTTTTGGAAGACTGACCCCGTATTTGGTGTACTCAGCTCGAAGCCCACTTTGCAAATTCCTGAATTTCGGTAGATGTTACTCGCTATAATATCGTCGTAGACGCTACTGAAACTGAACTCATATCACAAGTTTCCGATATTATTCTCCTGACACGAATAAATACGAAACTTTTAAGGCAACGCTTAATTATTAATTATGTGGATTATGACGAACGAAAGAAAAGTAACTTATTAACAGATTTGGAAATAGGAGATTCCAAACCAACCATTTGGAGATTCCATTTGGAATTAGGAGATTCCAAACAATCACAACTTCTGCGACAGATGCAGTTTTTAGGTGGCACACTGATAAGTGAAGAATTAATAAAATCATTATGGCTTCAGCATTTACCAAAATAAAGTCAAGCAATTTTATCTGTAAGCAAAGATAATTTACATCAGCCAGCAATAATATTCACGAAATTGTTCGAGTAGTAATTCCGGGCATACTGATTCCAACAATTTGCACGATGCATGTTGGTACCATGGTAAATTTGGTGAAAAAGCCACCAAGTGCCGCTAGCCATGTAAATTTTAGAAATCGGAAAACTAAGTAGTCAGGCACCCATAGCGGCATGTGAGCTCGACACAAAAATGTCTCGCCGCTTATTTGTTAAAGATTTATCAACAAACACTCAACTAAACGCTCATCGATTCAGGGGCGGATATATCAATTTTTCCAGCAACGCTCGAAGATAAAAGAAAAGGTAGGACAAAATTTGAATTGTAGCCCGTAAACGGAATGACCATTCAAACGTACGGTGAAAAACTTTTAACTATTAATTTAAGATTATGGAGACAATTCACTTGGACTTTTATAATTGCTCCTGTCAATACATCTCCAATACGCTCCTGACATTCGGTGATCACACTTAATTGACCGGACGACACAATTTATAGTTCACGATCCTGTTGTAAAGGTAACAATACAAACAGTACACACGTTAAATTTTAAGGAAATGAATATGTGTAAATTTTCTAGTCTTCTACATCAATTTTCATAAATAACTCGACCGCCTCCATTTGGTAAACCAATGAATTGTAACGCGCAATGAATTATATCGAAACAACCGGCCCTCCGGTGTTTTTCAAGCCCCGTAAATTACCGGCGGATACAGGGTACATGCATACCCAAGACACAGAATATAAAACATTTTAGTTTCTGAACGATTTGTTTGGCATAATATGAACAAGGATATTAAGCAATGGACTCGCGAATGCATTACGTGCCAAAGGAATAAAGTGTCTCGCCACGTTCATTCGCCTATCGCACAAATAGAAACACCCAAGATTCGTTTTCATCATATTCACATACACATTGTCGGCCCGTTGCCTTCAGTCGCGATTTGAAATACCTACTAACAATAATAGATTGGTATACTAATTGGGTCGGGGTATTACCAATCAAAGATATATCGGCAGAGTTTGTAGCACAAGAACTCGTAATGGGCTGGATTGCACGCCTGGTGTACCACATCATATAACTACGGACAGAGGTAGACAATGAGTCTTTTCTGTTTAAAGAATTGAACAGTTGAACAGAAAAATTGAACATTTCCATAGAATATTCAAAGCATCCATTAAGATTCTAAACTTTACACGTTGGATGGATGCACTGCCATTTGTGTTACTGGGATTGCGTTCGACGATCAATGAGACTGACTATTGTTCAAGAACACTGGTACACGGTAGCAGAATCAAATTGCCAGGCGAATTTTTCGAATATTTAGAGATACATTTTTCTTTCCTGATTTACATAAATGCTCGCGTGTTTTGGTTCGTGTCGATTCGTATAAGAAACCCTTGGAAAGTCCTACGAGGGGCCATTTAAAGTAATATCACGTAACAACAAACACTTTATTATTTCAAAAAAGAGGCACCCAGACACAATGTTAGTGAACCGTTTAAAACCAGCATTTTTAGCAACAGATCCTAAACTCAAGCTCAATGTTTGAGACTCCGGCAGTGAGATCGAGAAGCTTAACACCAGAACATCAAGAAGTTATAACTCGCTCCGGACGAAGAGTTCACTTTCCAGCAAAATATGCAGATGAATTATCACTCCGGTGAGAGGGAGGTAATGTGGCGACTCGAAATTTCTAGCCAGATGAAGAAAAATCTTGAAGTTTAGTTTTTCATGAAATAATTTTGATTACTGTAGTTATCGTTTTAAGTTGTTGTTTAAAAATGAATTTTACGTTCAATAAAACATATTCATAAAAATCCTGTACCATATTATATTCAATGATAAAAATAACGTATAATCATTTAACGTATAATCAACTTACCTATTCCATAAATTTTATCACTTATCGAACTATCTGTCGAATGCCCGTCACACGCTTTCAATTCATTTGCAATCTGTGTAACAGTAATGTAATCGCTGATCCTAACTGGTCGAGACATAACATATTCACTATTCATTGATTCGTGTTGTTGCTTTTTAGTATCAATATTGTGCTGTTTGATCGCTTTCTTGTTCGCCTTGTTATCAACTTTATTATTGTATACATCATTAAAATCATTGATGTTGCCGTGTAGCGCTGCTGACAATGGTTGGGAATAGTTTATATGTTGCAATGGAAGCGAATGGCTCGCATGGACTTTGGCGTGTTGAGTAAAGTGGCCATGTGATTGGGAAGTATGGATTCCAGAGCTACTGATGCCAGTTACTAAAAATATAAATTATAGTTATTTAATAAAAATGTAAATGTACACTAGAACCAGAAACCAGAACATTATAGATGTTGTTATGAATAGCCTTCGTATAATAACCTAACACAAATATAGGTATAAACTGTATTAACTTATAAACAAGACGTTCAACGAGCAAATAATATTAATACTATGCAAATAATATTAAAAATAAACACACAAATTGATATATAAAACCCTAACTGAATTATTTCTTTTACTACTTTCGTTTCTTCTTTCATTTCTGTTTCACTGAAATTTCTAGAGTGGTATTATCATTGATAAAAGCCCGATGTTCATTTTGAATTTTCTTGGTAGAGATTAAAATATTCATCGCGCATAGCGGCACTTGAAATATAACTTTAAAAATTCTTGATTACACTTACTATTATTATTGATGTTATTCCGTTTAGGTGTGGATGGATATGTATTATTTGCGACCGAACTCTGATTTGATTTTGATGGCGAGGATACTAGATCATTTTCTACTGTATCCTGAAGTATTTCGTACCATCGATCCTCGTTGGAATGGCCGCTTGATGATGATGTTAATGTTCCCTCGTTGTTAGAAGGGAAACGAGAATCTTGGCCTAAAAGAGAAAAAGGACCATGTAAAATGAAATATGCCCAAGAAGATTTAATTTCTGGTATGTCTAGTTTCTTTAACTATTCTAAATCTAAAAAGTAATTAGTTCACACTTAATTTAGAAACCTCTTATAAGAGCAACATTAAAGATAACTTTTAGGAGTAAAAAGTGATCGCACTAGCTGGTCGGGGTTTTTGCAAACTGTTACTAGAAACTTTTCGTTTTGTAATTTTCGTTATTACAATTTCACTATACTTTAAGGTTATTTTTGTATAAGAAATTACAGTTCATTATCGGTATAAGAACGCCAAATGTTAAAAATGAATTACATAACAGGAACAATTAAATATAGTTACCTAAAAAAGATTTACTACTACTACCAGTACCATATCCAGAGCTATTGCTCGATCTTGGAGGCGAAAAACTGCGTTCATAGAATCGACGATGGTTACCAGGCACAGCTTGTTGCATTTGAGGTGCCTTCCGATGTTGTCTACTAGTTTCATGATTGCTGTCTTGCGTATTCGAGCTGTTATTACCTATGATGTAACATACTTTGAGACAAATTTGATATTTTTCTCAATTGTATACTTTTCATAAAGTATTAAGCGCTTAACGGCCTACAGTTGTTGTAAACATTTTAATTTAAAGCATTTAATGAATACATACTTGAATACACCTTTGGCGTACATGGACGAACAGATCAAACTCCTCAAACGTACTTTTGAAAAACGCGATTTCAATGAGGCATAAGTATCTTTACTATATCTGATTATTATTTAAAGTTTCATTCGGACAACTTTCCTGTGTACCTAAGTAGACAAATTGTTGAACTGATTATTCTTTTAGTGCTATTTTAAATTTGACTCAGCAAACGGCAACAAAATAGTCTTAGCTGATTTTCCTTGTATGCCCTCGATATCAAGTAAATGTACGTCACGTATGCATAAGTGACGTACACTTTGTTTTTCTTTTTAAGAAGTGTCAAGTACCTAATACAAAAATGTACGTAAAAAATTACCTGTCCCGCCATTATTCAGATTCTCGTAATCGCCATCATATACGGCTTCATTATACTTGCAATTTTGCAATGCGCACCCTTTACGCGGCTGACCATCCACTGGATTTGGCGGTATTACCGTCAATGTAACTAACGTTGAGGTCTTTAATAAATCAACCATTTGATCATACGTTAATGTAGATACGGCAACCTAAAAGAGAGAATTTGCATTAATATATTAAAAAGCTATACACCACGAACAGTAGAAATAATTAATTATTTTGATTCAGTTGATTTATCCTATCCCATTTTTCATATCAAGTGCAACACATGTCATATTCAAGTGAACTAAGAAATAACTAAAAATTGGTGGTATTGTTTTTTTGTTTGGAAATCAATTCTGAACATATGAAAACTTTTCAAATTTCGTTTAAAATGTGCTCTCAAAAGCACTAAGAATACAGGGTTATTCAAAAAGAATGAACCGATTTCGCGACATTATGCTTAAGATCTCAGTGTTCGTCATAGAATGAGTCAGTGGCCATTTAAAGAAGTTATCTATCTAAGGTTTGAATAGCTGCCTCAGTAGCAATACTGTTACATAGTTTTTCGTTCAACGTTAAGTTTTTCGTCTAACCTCGATATGTCAAATCCTCAGCAAACTCTAAAACAAATTGTAAAAAACTCACATACACTGGGGAAGATCAAAAATAGGATTAATGATGAAATTCCAAAATTAGGATTAGAAAACTGCACATACGTGGAAATACAATGGAGTTTTTACAACATACGTTGAAGAAGATTGAGGAGGAAATAGGGCCCAATTAGAAAACGAAAAAGGAAAGATACATGACGCAGGATATGTATGATATACTGGATTTGATGGAAGAACATAGAACATATAAAAACGGAAACATATATACAGAAATTGTTTGAAGGCTTAGAGACGAGAGATTGTGAAATAACCAGAGATCTAGAGACGGCACCAAATATTCTAAAAGAAGAGGTAAAACGAGTTATTAGAAACTGGCAAAAGTGCGGAGCCACATGAAATTCACTTAGAAATAATAAAATTACTGAATGAAACAAACATAGAGTCCCTTGTCAAACTTCTCAATAATGTTTATAAATCTGGAGTAATAGCTGAAAATTGGCTAAAATCCATGTTTATACCAATCCCAAAGAAAGCATATGCGAGAAGGTGCGATAAGTACAAGCTGATAAGCTTGACGAGTCAATTACGCAAACTATTTCCAAAAATTATTCATGCCAGAATATATAAGAAATGCGAACAAGATATAAGTCAAACGTAGTTTGGTTTCCGTGAGACCTTAGGAACCAAAGAAGCCTTGTACAGCATGATCGTCCTTTTTCAGAAATGTAGAGATCGTCAGAAAAAGGTGTACGCTTATTTCATAAATTATGGAAAAGATGTTGACCGAGTCAAGCACACAGAGCTCATAAGAATATGGGACATGGAAGGACTAGACAAACAAGATATCCAGATAGTTAAAAATCTGTATTGGAATCAGCACACTAGCGTAAAACTCGACAATTTACTAATTGATCCTGTGAACATGAAACGAGAAGTACGCAGGGGTGTGTTATATCGCCCTTGTTAAATTTGTAGTCGGAAAACATCTTCGCAGGAGCCTTGCAAGAAGAAACAGATGGTATTAAAGTTAACGGACACATTAGCAACAATCTGCGCTCTGCAGATGATACGTTATCATTACAGACACCTAAGAAGCACTTCAACGATTTCTAAACATACTATCCACAGTAAGTGATAAATTACGGCGCAAAACGTTAGTAAGACCAACGCAATGATTGTAAGCAAATCACAAGAACCTCCACCAAACATAACAATAAATAGTAAAAGAATTGAAGTGGTCGAAAATTTTAAATACCTGTGAAATTGGATAAATTGCAACTTGAATCCTGACCTTGAAATACGATCCAGAAGAGAGCAAGCAAGGGGTACATCTAATAACATGAAGCAATTCCTATCTTATTCCCGCTTAGTTTCGATTTAAGACATCTATTCGTGAAATGTTACATACACCCTGTGTTGTTCTATGGGTGTGAGGTGTGAACGTTGAAAGTAAATACAATGAACAAAATAAAAGCGTTCGAAATGTGGACTTTACGCAAACTCCTTAAAGTTCCATGGACACCGCATGTTACCAATTACGAAATATTGAGAAGGACACAACAAAAAGAGAATTACTTGTAAATATCAAAAAGAAAACGATCGCCTATCTAGATCATATAATCCGAAGTAACAATTGCGACCTTCTTAACATGATAATGGAGGATGAGATCGAGTGCAGACGTGGTATAGAGAAAAGACTCAAGAACATTCGTGATTGGACTGGCCTTAACGCTTATTCCGTTTCAAGTTGCTAAGGACCGAATGAGATTTGCTGAGAATGTATCCAACCTCCATTAAATAGAGATGGTACTTTAAGAAGAAGGAAACAAATTTTGTGGCCAACGTGCCAAAACGACTTATAAATGACGGCAAAATGAAGCAGAGGGAATTTGTAGGCTCGATGCTGCAGATGATGGCAAGCGGAACCATCATCTCATATTTAATTTTTATTGATTCAACAACTCTTTTCTTGGTCGATACAGTCAATCGTCACAATATGTGTATTTGGGAACAGAGCACGAAAGATTTTTCACTAA
>WYDF02315727.1:0-14720 GCA_009867245.2 Adranes taylori
CCAATTTACAAAAAATTTATGCATAAAACGTCTCATTTTTTTCCACAAACGTCTCATATTTATAGATTTACATTTCTTTTGTACGATTTAATTATTATAGTGCCCTGATGATGATTAAACAAAAGTCGAAACCGGTCGCAATTACTAATAAAAAGAATAAGGAAGTACAAATTTAATTTCATTAATAAATAAAACCTTATTATGGATCAACAAATCTCTTACTATAATTTTCCATTTTTTTTTCCAACAGGTATGGGACTTCGTTTACTATTTGTGCTATATAAATTCAACTATAAATCCGATGTGCTACGCATTATGTAATGCAAGCTTTAGACGCACATACCTACGCATACTCAAATGTAAGTGGCATAATCGGCAAAGAACTGCTTTGAAGTGGGGATTCTATAATTAGATAGTGCGCGTGAACATATGATGACTACGTGCCGCAGACTTTGTAAAATTATTGAAATGTAATTTTATAAATATTTTTCATAGAATTATTTGGACATTGAGTCAAGTTTTTTTTTAAATATTGTAGTGTTTTTATTAGAAATTTAAAATTCTTTTAGGTAATTCATATTTTGATTTCCAGTTTCAAATTATGTATTTATCTACTCATAGAAATTTATTAAATTTCTATTCAGCACGTTGTAATTGTTATTGGCAATATAAAAACTATGCTTATAGTTTGTTGCTGCCTTGATATTGTTTTATTCCAAATTCAATTCTGATTACATCTTAAACTTTTAGATTATACCATATATTTTAACACTACGACTTTGATACAAGTACTTAGTAAGCTAAGTTAACATACCTTTCAAAGCTTAGTACATACTTGTATTTTTTGTGATGTATACTTTTATTGAGTTTTGAGTTTAAAAGATACGCAACAACATTAATAATAGAAGTTCATATTTAACTGCTTCTTAAAAATGTCTAACTCTAAATATGTCTCTATTTTATTTCTTGTACAAACTTGATTCAGTGATATCTGTATAATCCTACAATTGCAATACCTAATCAGCATTAATATAATTAATACTTTTAAATTAACGATTGTACTAATTACACTTTTTTACAAAATTTTTTATAATTGATATCTTAATTATTCGTTTTATAACGTGGTCCATAATGTATTAATTTAAATTAATTTGCACCAAGAAGTTTTGGAACTTGGATTCAGCTTTCAAGCAACTACCGCATCGATTGATGTTCTCTATGCTGATATTAAAGTGCCATTGTTTTGCGTTTGTTTGTTTTGAGGTTTTTTCGATTGTTTGTTGCTATGTTCTGTTGTTGCGGTGTTGTCACCTTGTTTTATAATGTTTTGTTTTTCCTGTGTTTGTGATATACGAATATATACATACGTATAGGAAAATATAGCATTATAATACATATTACTATAACATATTATATTATTAAAGTACATAATATAATATATATTATATTTGTATACATTGTAAAATATAATATATTATTTTTCAAACCATTTACTCAACAATAATCATCTAAACAACATCATAGAACTAATAACTATTATAAAATACAATCACAAGAAAGTCAAATTTCAAAGGAAATATCGAGTTTCGAAAACATAAAATATACTAACGCATATTAATTGCAATTTAAATTTGACAGTGTGCTAACCCTACTTAATATTTTAAATTGAAAAAAAATCAAGAATACAGCGCAAACACAAATAGTACAAACAGAATAACTAAATAAGATGTAAAAATAATTAAATAAAATGTACAACACCCCTACAACAGAACATAATAAAAAATAAACAAGAATTCCGAAGAGCGCAGGAATGCAGAAAGAACTTCATACATCAAAACACCAGAAAACAATTGTTGCGTAATCTGCTGAAAATGGCATCCTCGTTCCGAAACATGCAGCAGGCGAAACAAAGCAAAAAGATTAAACATATTAAACATTAGATATAATATTTATAATGCTTTTTGTTATGTTTGGTATTAAATAATTCTGTAAAATTAGTTTTTCGTAAATCCATATTTTTTTTAGTTTTATTTTTGACTGTATAGTAGTAAAATCTAACTTTATGTTTTTAAATGAAATAAATATATTATCAACACGCACAGTATAAATGCCAAACACAAATAATGCTTATATTTAATACGAAATTCGTATTAGTACATTTTTAAATTAAAGCTTAAGTTTAGTTAAAAATATTTGAGAAATCTTCAAATAATTGATTGATTTTGATTTGATAAATAATTGATTTTTTGCTTAATCTACTAAGAAGTGAGGCGGGCGAGTCAGCTAATGCGCTAGTGGTGATTACACACAACAATTTTCCACTTCGAAATTGTTGATTCTTGAACTCGAAGAACGTATTCTGGATACTTGAAGTTCTCCGTTCTCATTTTCGTATTGTCTCTTCAGCATTCCATCTTCCATCAAGAATAAAACTTCAGAATGGGTACAGTCCAATCTCAAAATATTTTGATAGCCTAATGAATCTGTATCCTTCAACTCTTCACCAATTTTATTGTGGCGTACCCCATGGGGAAACATTCGACTGGACCCCTCACCTGCCTAAAGTAGCTATTATTATTTTTACATTAATAAAATTACTTTCTTACAGTTTTTATATTTGAGTCAAACCCGCCTCCTTTCCTATAGGCTAAATTTCTGAATACGCCCGTGATTACCACTAAATTCACAATCCTATTCAGATATATTTTACAAATCAAATGATTTTTGAATAATTGCAATGATGAATTACCTACGTTTAAAATAAATTCATTTAGAATCATGTGTTGAGTACTTGTTTTAGTCATGCACATTTTGCCATTTTACACCAAGCAGTGTTAGTTGGCGTTCGTCGTTTATCAACAATGGCGTGAGCCAAAGTAAAGTTACAAATGTGGCAAATTACTAAATTAACTCAATGTTAATTGCCAAAGTTACGGAAATTTAGTAATTTTAAATTGCTAAAATGTAAAATCATAAAGCAATTTCCAAATATTTTATTAAATAAATTTCAACATGTGACGTGTTTCACATCGAAATTTAAGGTTATTCATCTTTATATTTAATTCTTTATATGTACATATACTTACAAATAGATTTGGATATTCAATAGTTCTGATGAAGGAATGATTGTTATTCTCGAAACATGTCAACACAATTTAGCAATTGAGAATTGATTTCGTATTAAAATCAACGAATCAATTAAATATGGAGTTTTTGGAATACTTTCGAGTTTCGCTTCAACATTCCAATCACTTGGCTCCAATACTGGAACAACTTAATTTCATAATTTGTTAAATAAACAATATTAAAAAGATAGAGCTATCCTCATGAAGGCCTTTCTTGAGATCAAAATGCCAAGAGATTTATTTAATACATTAAAATACCTAGTGAGTAATCAAATGGTTTTTCTAAATATTGATTTGGGACAAAATGGCGGACATTGAAATTTAAAGTTTGGATGCAAATATCGCTCGTTTTTTTTCGTCAAGAAAGAAAACTATGCATCAAGAGAAAATTCCTTCTTTTTATCACTAGCTTATTATATGTACAATAAATAGGCACAGCTAAATAAATTGATGCAGTAGTTTTTGAGATATCTTAGTCACCGATTAAGAAAATGTCGTTTCGAGAAAAACGGATTTAATGTTTCCAAACAGGTGTGTAGTTAAATAACTTTATGAGAATTATTGAAACTGTTGAAACGCAATACACCTGCATTATCACTAATCCAGATATATCTGCACGATACATAATATATGACTCACAAAAACAGGTAGAAAGAGTCGGCCTTAGTCCCGCACGCAATTACCGTATTTTACCTGCTCCTAACGGTCGAGCGGAGCGTAATTTAAATACCTGTAACTCCGCTAATTTCAATCCGATTAACTTCAAACCTTTGGATAATGTTCTCCAAATTTTGTTCTTATTGAAAACGTCAAAACTCAACAATCTATGTTTTGTAATTTCTAACAAGGAGCCCTAAGAAGAATTAAAAGTATAGAGCCGTGTTTCTTAGATAGGCTTTTGTTCTCGAAGCAAGTCTATTTAATTTTTAATTTTAAAATTACTCAAACTAAACTCTCCATTTTACAATAGCTCAGACTTAGCTCAAACTAAACTCTTTAAAGTGTATGATGCAATGAAGGATTGGTTATCACACATTTTCTCAATAAATTTCATTGCTTCAATGAAAAGTATTCTCCAACTACAAATGTGATCAATATTTGTTGTAAAATATGAAAATGTTACTTCTACATTTCCACATTACATAAATACATATTTTGGCATATATACTGTAAATGATACATATTTGTTCAATTTACATTAGTAATAATCAGTGGACTAAACTAAATATAATAAAACAAAAATTTAATAAATATAAATATGTAACGCTCAAAAACCAATGTAATCTTAAGATAAGAAAGTTTATTACTTTCAACTAAAAATGATTGAAAGCTGAGCTTTCTAAATATGTTATATAATATGTTTATTTTAAGTTTGTACACTATATAGAGGCTGTGTGTTAGATATAGTATTTTAATTAATAATTACTAATAATAATAAATATGTATATGTCGTGGCAAGACCAATACATGGACACCTTTATTGAATAAAATAAAATTTAAACATACAAGAAACATTACAAAGATTGAAGCATGAAGTCATTTAAAACAATAGATTACTTAAATTATTATCTGTTAATTTTTGTTTATATAAAACATAACTGACATCCATATAATTATAATTTTGAAAAATATTAAGAATAATAGTAAAAATCAGTATTGTATTGGCATCAGTATTGAAAGATAAATGTGTTCAGCTTAAGAAAATATTGTAAATAATTCTAAAACAATCATATGTTTTCATTAATTTAATATTGATTTATTTGATTTACTAATTTGATGCGGGTTCAGATTGCAATACAAAATTACAAGAAATTTGTTTCGTGAGATAGGACAAACTTAGGGTTCGCAGGCATACCGATTAATCGAATTTGTCATCGGTTTTAAGCCTCGTGTTCTAGTATTCAGAAAAAATCTTTCAGGACGTCCAAAATTCCCAGTTTTAAAATTTTTCTATTATGCTTAATTTTTAAGCATTTTCATCCATCGTACATTATATGCGGATGTGAAGAAATGCATGTAGGCTTGGGTGTAGGCCTGATACTGACAGTAGCCGGAAGCGGTAGCATAACATTGACAACATTGGATCTGGCTTCTACTTCCAGTTTTCACACACTTCTCATAGTGGTCTTCAACGCAACGGATACGACTGACTCTTCATTAAAAAAGGCATCACTGAATACGAAGCCTTTTGCAAACACGGAGGAATTGCCGATATAAAAGATTACATTAAAAAGAAGAAAAAGGTATGTTTCAACGTAACATCATCAACCACGTCTATACATGTTAGAAAATATTTTATAAACCAAACTAACCCAGAAGAAGAACAGACAACCGCAACAGAATTGATTTCACATACTATATAATTAAAAACATCAATCTTGCCTCTACAAACTGCCTTAAAAAATTAATTCCAAAATGGTGTATTGATTCTAATAATGCCATATAATATTCTTCGGCTAGGACAAAAACAACTTGGTTAACTAATCAAGTTATCGCGCCTCATTCAGTGCATCTCATTCTTAAAAAACTTCAAAGTTGCTCAATTTATAGTATTAGTACCGATTCTAGTAATCACAAAGGTAAAAAAAAATATTTCCACTTGTAATCGAATATTTTTCTGAAACAGGAGTAAATCTAAAATTATTAAAATTGGAGAATTTAAAAAGGGAATTAATTATCAGATATGGAGGTCAATTTTTGCATACAAAGTTAAATGACTGGAAAATAGATTTTAAAAATGCATTGGATTTGGGGCGAAAATGCTAATGTTCATTTTGGCTGGATGACGAAAAACGGAAATAATAATGTGAATAGTAAATGGATAATAGAAATTGTTGCAGTCATTGAAGGCATATGATTTCCAGGAGATGAAAAAACTAAGTGGTCTAATATTATTGATTTTTTTTTTACTTGCAAGAAATCTGGCAGCCCTAGATAAAATACGCATATTTAGGCTTAAATGTTATACCAGAAATGCAAATTAACGTGCAGTAATAAATCATAGGTTTTTGTAAGAAAGTCCCTGGAGAAGTAAATTCCAATGGCGTGGCAATTCCAATTTTTCAATTTCAACCGATCAAAATAAAATTTGGGAATTTGTTAGCCTCATATAAACTTTTATGACAGAGCAAAGTTGTGGTTCTGATGTTACTTCCGATTTTTCTAAAAATGTCCTCAATTTGTAAATCGCCTTACGATTTTTGAATTGCTGTGTGTGCATGGATGTGTATTGCGACTTGATCTAAACGACTTATCCGATTTGAATCAAATTTGCTAGACAGGCAAATTTTTACGGATTAACAAAAACTATAAATTGTTTAAGACTAAGAACTTTTGAACAGATTTTAGCGTTTATCACGAAGCAATTGAATGAATAGTATGTTTAATTGATGTGAAGTAATTGGGTTTATATCAAATGTTTTAATTTTATTGGCTCATCAGATGTCTTAGGCTTGTTTGAAACAACATGCAAAAATTGCAGAACATTAACGGTTCTTCTTTGTGATCACAGTAACCTAAAGTTTGAGTTTACTCTATAATCGTTGATGAAAGCTATAGAGAATCCTGCAATCCTTATCTAATAAAATTTAGTCCAATTGCAATATTATAAATAGACCGTGACCTTGCCATATTTTAAATTTCAAAAGACCTACCTATATTTTCGAAACTGTTAGAGATGCATTATTTGAATAAATTGTAATTAAAATTTTACCTTTTTTCAGAAAGTGTAATAATTTAAAAGTAAATGTTCCATTTATAATAAGAAAGCAATTCATGCTCTGTTCCAATTATTTTGAGACACCTGTATACACCAAAAATATTTTTATTTTATACCTTCAAATCAAATAAAAAATATTTTATTTGAAAACTATTTATTCAATTGTAGTTTCAATAACAAAGATTGTTAGTGGTACTTTTACTTAAAAAATGGGTTCTGTTCTGTTCATACATTTTTTTTATGTGGGGCTATTTTCAACACACCATAGTTGGTAGGAAGAATGCAGGATAATTTTGCCGCGCACCAACTTATATTGATTAAATCTCGGCCAAGCTGAGGCTCGAACCTCAGACCTCTGGATTGGTAGTCTTACCAATACGCTACGGCGTCCACAGAATTAATTTGGTTCTACAAAGTATTAAATCATGTGCATCTGGATGACACTTGACGTACTACGGTTAAATCCACATGCTCGCTTTTATTACTATGCTTATATGCATATAACAGATAAAGTATTTTTTTATTACTTCAGTATTTTATTTACATTATTCATATTTCTACGTATTTTATTCATATTAGAGATTATGTTTTTTTTTCTACAAAACTGAAACTACTCTGGCTATTGTTTGAAACACGTTTTTCTAAAATTGAAATTTAACAGATTTATGTATAGGGTGGATTCTATTATATAAACTTTGTGGGAAAGTAATAGGACATATTTTGGAAATCAATTCTTGCAGTTTCTTTCTTAACTTTTTCATATCGAAAAATTGTTCATCGGTTAAGCGAGAGAGCGAGTTTAAAAATAGGTAAATTAAACTTTGAAGTAATTTGACCTTGAAAATAAATTGCATTGCGTTAAGTAACTTGATTCTGTGGACGATAGAAAAATAAAACTTGCAGAATGTATTAAACTTGCGTGAATGTTGGTATCCAACTTTAACTGTTCCTCAGAATTATTTTTATTTTATAAAGAAGATTTCTGTTCTGGGTTTGTCGTTCTATTCTGACATACCAAACAAGTGAAACGACTGTTTGCGTGCGCCGTATTACTTCGCATCCGTTGAAACCCCAAAAATATTCTAGGTGCAACAGAACAGATATGTTCTTGTTGCAGAGCTTCAAACAAAAATGACTGGAACGTTTAATTGTACAGTTCTAGTGTTCAAATCGAAAACATTTAGATATGGCCTATAAGAATGTTGACAAATATGTTAGCGCCAACATTGTTATAGGAATGTTGGCGAAATCTTGTGATAATCTTATTTAATTAAGCTTACTAAAAACAACAAGGTGCAAAAGCGTGAAAAGCATTGATATTTAAAACAATTAATTTATGATTTCATATTAGAATATTTATAAATAAATTGTTCATTTAAGAAATTACAAATTATTATAAATAATTCCAAGGAAAACAAAAACAATAATCACTTTACAATATTATATTATGTCCATGATTAGATATTATTAAATTGTAAAACCTATTTAAATAATTATAATATATACTAAGATTAACACAAGATTTAAAATGTTTAACTACGCCCGTGGACTAGGAGCCTTATAATTAAAAAAGGCTCCTAGTCCACATAATTTATAAATTTTAATAAATTTATAAACTAACGATATGCTTAACAAGTCATAAAGAGAAAAGCAACAATATAATATCCGCCGGGTCAACAAATGATAATTGAGGCATTTTCTCGACACGCCCCGATAATACTACATTTTCCATACGTGCTAAATTTTCTTAGAATTCTTGGAAACAAAGCTCCTGTGTCTTTTTAAATCTTAATATTTATTGTAAATGTTTTGATAACTGCATAATATTGCAAACATAAATATATTTTTGTATTATGTCGTAATTACTTTAATTAGTATCACAAAAGCCATTAGAATACCTTTATGCATGGCATCACTTGTTATAAGTTTGATAACTCTAATATTTTTTTTATGATTGAGCTACTTTTTACAACTACGCGTTACTTTGAACTTCGACTATACCTAATTTTGTGTCTTTTTTCAAAGAGGTTTTAATTACTCCAATATTTAAATTGAATTAAAAATTAATTGTTCCAAAATTTCTAATTGCCTCAATTCATGAGGAAACGGTAAATGTCTTGACAATTGTTTCGTAGACTCAATTACCCCAACTTCAGAGAAACTGAATAAATAGCTTAATTAAATATCAATTAGGTGAATAGAACAAATAAGTCGTACCTTGTGTAAATTCTAATTTAACAATGGCATGTTATAATTTCTCATTTTCCATCAGTATTTTTGGAAAATTTAATTTAGTACTAATATAATTTTGTTTCAACATAATTATTAATATTTTTATATAGCCGAAGCTAATAAGATATTTGAGTTGTTAATTGTTGAACTACTTCATTTTACATTTAGTATACGCCATTTTGGCGGCGTGTTGAGATTTATCTGAAATTTATGTGGAGGGAAATGAACAATAAAAATTTACAGTCCCTCTAACGATCCTTGTTTGAGACATTTTAAAATTTTTGTCTATCAAAAAACATTTAATAAACGCAAACAATGCTCTACTTATTGTCATTAAAATCTAAATTGAAATTTTATAAAGAAAATATTGAAAAAAAAAATTTTAATAACAAAATTTTAAAGTAAAAAATTCAATTTACATTTTAGTGCCAATAATCCAAGTTATTCTAAACAAGAACAACTTGTAAAATTTCTTGAGTAGAGGATTATTTTTGCATAAATGTTTTTTGATAAAACAATTTTGAAAATATTTCAATCAAGGACCGTAAAATGGACTGTTAATTTTTATTGTTCATTTCCGTCCTCATAAATTTCAGATTAATCTCAACACACAGCCAGAATGGCGTGTACTAAATGTAAAATAAAATAGTTCAACAATTAAAACTCAAACATCTTATTAGCTGCGGCTATATAAAAATGTTAATAATTGTGTTGAAACGAAGTTATTTTAGTACTAAATTTAATTTAATTAAGCTATTTATTCAATAAGCTCCCCGACTCAATTGTCAAGACATTTGCTATTTCCTCATGGAAATGTTAATCAATAAATGGAGCTTTGGAACAATTAGTTTTAATTCAATTTAAAATGTGAAGTTCAACACTGAAACGTACAATATCTAATATTTAAATAATATACGAAACATTAATGTTTTATGAATCACCTTAAATAAATTTTAGGAAATACATAACTTAAGAATATTTAAGTTTTAATTATCATCACTATCATGTCACTGTTGGGGAATGAGTAACGGAAGTATCTATGTTTAAATTTTCCTATTCCCTCAAATGTATATAAAATATTTTCTTACATTTCAAAAAAGCAATATTCATAAAATTTAAAATATTTTATTTAGGTTATAAAGTAACTTCATTTACATTTATGACGATATTAATTTTATATTTTAAGAAATACTTTACTGCTTCAATCTTATACGGTTATATGTATAATGTCAGTCTTCCACAATAAACGTATAATATGTACACACATGGAGTCTAAGTTGATGTAAATAATTGACGTATAGCTTTTATTATTTAATTAATAAACTGTTGCGCAGTTTATGCATATTTTACTACCTTTACTTTACATGTACAGTCGAAATAAAAACTAGTGGCGGGGAATTCCTTGCAACAATGACTTTTGTGTGATAAATATTGCGATATTGCGATATTACGACATACATTTTAAGTATTAAAGAAATATATTGTTTAATAAATGAATTGAAAATAAATTTACGTGCCGGAGTCGCTGTTTTATTATTTTGCGCAATTAAGTTTTGAAGCGACGTCTTCATCGTCAGACGGTAACTGTTACCGTCTAGAAAACTAGTGACAGACAATAATAAAACAGTGACTCTAGTACATAAATTTATCTTTACGTCATTTATTATGGATCACAATGTTCAAAATATTTCATAAATATTAAAAAATACATATATAAAAATATATTATATTTCGTGATATACCACTGCGGTCAATATTTCTGTTCTATTTAGCATTCTACAACAATCATTATTTCTTGGAATTCTCCCCTAAATATTTTATTTTAGCTGTAAGAATTTGCTTATATTTTTATATTTTTGTTACATATTAGTACGCCAAATTAACAAATCTAAAATATTTACATGACTTTAATTTTAATGTCTGGAAGCAATATAATATTATTTCAAAGACTAGCAACAGATTCTTTAAAACATAATACTTAACTCTTAACTGGTAATACTTATCCCTTAACTGGTAACTGCGAGACTACAACCATTCCTAGTTTTAATTTATATTTTATTTATATTTTAATTTGTTACAATTTACTCCAACATATTTGGATGAAAAGAAAGTTTTGCATTTTTTTGTGTAACTCGTCATAGGTATCATATATTTTCTGGAAGCCTTATTGTTACGAGTATTTTGAGCTGTCAACCAATATTGAATTGTGTCTTGAGTAAAAGTTATAATCTAAATTGTAAAGTCCTCCATGGCAGGAAAACGTGAAAAATCCGGAACGTAATCTTTCACGAATTTAAACAAGACCACATTGCGGCCCAAGCGAGTCGTCATATATGCGCTACATTGGGACTAAGGCTATGAACGAAAATACTTGTAGGCTTCTAGGCCCTCATTAGGAAGTAACTTCCCAAACTCGGCAAGAGGCAAATGTATGGCCAAGCTGTTCTACATAAGCTAACATAAACTAAGCGGAATGTAAAAAAATTGGCGAAAATCGGATTGTAAAACGATGTTAGAAAAATTCAGACGTGGTAGATGGCATCGAATTCTGCGACGAGAAGCCGATTCTTGACGACAATAGAAAACCTATGGTTCCAAATAGCTCGCATCAGATTACAGTGAGTCCACAATCTAAAAACGGCTATGCACTACGATCCATGAGATGTAGAAAGAGCTATCGATCTCTCCGTAGCAATCATGTCTCAACCTGGTGAGGTTGCTAATGTTGAGATAGATTAAGCCACGGGCTCCAAAATTAATGCCCGAGCAGGAACATGAACCATCGACCTTTGGATTAAAAGCTCTACTGGCTGAGCTACCCGCACTACCCGGGCAAACACTTATTTTTTGTGGGTGTAGAATCAGGACGCTCATCGCAAATGACCCATGGGACACCGGAAGCTACCACGGTTCCTTTTACACATTTACTCATGACAGCCTCCGTTCAGGTATCTTGTCCTATTCCCCTGTCCCATCCCAAGTATTTGGTGGATTAGGGGTTCAAACCACCTGCCCTCCGATATATCTTGAGTCCGAATGACTCTTGGACTTCCTTCAGTTTAGCTATTTGGAGTTCATTTAAACTCGTCTTCTTCTTAGATCATTTTCCTTATGTCCACCATTAAGTTGGATATTAGATTCTATTTGTCTGATGATTCTAAAGTGATTAAAATTATATTTGAGGAGTTTATTTTTCTTAGCAGCTGCCCTTCTAGATACATGCGTGCCTGCTCCCAAGCGTTGCAAATGAACAAAGTGTATCAACGTCGTCGTTGTGTGCTCGTAATGTTCACCTTCAGGGGACTTCATTTTTCCAATACGGCTAGAAATGAAGCAAAACACCCGTGCCCAGTCAAGCATTGCTTAACCCAGAAATTTAGCTCGCCATGGCTTCTTGAAACCGAGGATTTTATTTCCTGTAATGGGATGTTTGCCCATCTATCACGTTCTGAATATGTCCATTCGTTCTGCCGTTTTGTAAATGATTTGTTCCTGGAGGGCACTTGATTTGTCTTAAGTCTATGACATTCCTATCTTTTGTGCATAAGAAGATCAATCGGAGGGATGCCTGAAATGACAAATACCGTTGTTAGAGTACACTTTGTCTTACCGACTTCAACTCCTTTCGCCTATATTGGCGCCGCATGCAACGACGTTGACTTGACTGCCCTGACGTAGAAAAGGAAGTACAAGAACTTCCTTTTCGCAGTGCAGGGTCGTTCGACTCTTGGAATAAGTCGTGATATGGCTGATGCTCGTGCGGTCGTTGTTTCCGCCACTGCCTTTATGTGATCACTGAACGTCTGACACACGATCGAGAATAACCACATTTTATTTGAAGTTAACCGCACGATCCTCGACCGACAGTGTAGGTATTTCTATTTTTCTGGATTTTTTTTTTCCAGAGCCAGACTTAATGAGTTTACTTTCATCTAGTCGCTTATATTTAGGGACACTTGATGGCTATGTTCTACAGTTGGGACTCTTTTATGCTGACAATCACAGCCAGATTATCTGAAAATCCTATAATGGTCGCTCCTTGTGGTTGTCTTATTTAGAGCAATCTATCATACATGATGCTCCATAAGGTGGGCCCAATGACTGACCTTTGTGGAACACCGCTTGATAGTTCCATTTTTCCATTGGAGACGTACACGAGGTATTAGTGTCTGATATAGTCTATTTGCTGCAGGTACTTATAGAAATTCTTGAGCCTCGGTGATTCCAAAATACACCTCCAGGACGTGGAATTAAAAGCGTTGCGTAGATCTAGCATTATGACGGCGCACACATGGCGCGTTCTCCTGGTTCCCTAATTTGAGCTTTCGGCTATTTCGCGTGCAATTAGCGCCTCGCTAATTGATTTGCCTTTGCGAAAGCCAAATTGTCTGCTAGAGAGCCTTCCAAGAGTCTACAAGGTGACTAATAACCTTTCTAATATTTTGCCTACGGTGTTGAGTAGACCTATGAGCCTAAACTATCTTATTATAACTTCCCCTCCCTTCTGCTTTGGGATAAGTACTAGCAGCGAAACTCTCCCGATGTCTGGTATTTTTCCTTCTTTGAAGAATCTACCGTGCAGATTTAGTAACATCTTAGGTGCCCAGGCTAGTGTTATTCTAGCTAGCGATTTCGTTTGCAATCCCGTCTGATTCCGGAGCCTTGCCGCTGCTTAGTCTGTTGGCTGCGTAGTTGCTCCTGATTAATTTCAGGGATCTGTTCGGTAGTAGGCTCTTTGCTTGTATATGCGATTTCTTCTTGGAGTTCGTCGTGCTTGGGGACACTTATTGCCAAGGACAAAATATGAAATTTCTGTTTTAAATTATATTCTCGTCACAAACATGAATCTTTCAATTACTTCCTATTTTAAAAACGAAAACAACAATCTCCCTTGGAAATCGACATACGTTTAGGAATATTTTATATGAAAAATGTACAGTTCGAGTCATTTCTGGTACAGATTTGTCCAGATCCTTATTATATATCCGCAAGCGTATGCTTGTAATAGTGCCTGCACGATATATTAAATATTTATTTCTTAATCATGTAATAAGCTCCAACGATCACAACCAAATTTCAAAGAGCACTGTACTCTATTGAAAATTTTTGTAAGCACTTTCTTTGCTATTGAAACAAAATCAATTCTTTCTTAGAAAAGCATTTAATGTTGTAGATCCAGTGTAAATGAAAAACTCATAAACATTGTCAGAAACCCCGTTTTCACAAAAATCTTGAGGTTTATTTGTTAGCCCAACTCTGGGAAATTTATATTTCTTTTCCTTATGTATATCTACAATTTCTATAATTAAACAAGAAAGAATTCCAAAAACTTCTTTTTTGTTGATTCGCAAGATGTTAGAAACATAATCAATTCACATTTTTTCAATTGTTGACATCTTTTGGGATAGCGACCATCCCTTTATCATAACTTTTACTTCCCAATGTGGTTATCAAATTACATTTTTTAGAAAATTTGAAAGATGGTACATTTTTGCCACTATTTGATTCATCATCATCACACAGCCTTCATCTAGTCCACTGCTGAACATAGGCCTCCCGTAACTCTACCCAATTTCGTCGATCTTGGGCTGCTTGTATCCAATTGGTCTTCACTCTTTTAAGATCGTCCGTCCATCTCGTTGGAG
>WYDF02315738.1:0-14719 GCA_009867245.2 Adranes taylori
ATAACCTTGATACAATGTTCCTTCAGTGTGGAAACACAGGACATGATGTTTCTAAACGATCTTTATTATTACAATACAATAAATTAAAAAATCCCTGAAGCATCAACAATAAAATTTTGTTGTCATTTATGGCAACTTACCGAAGAAACAATTTCATTAGCATTTTTTGACGATATAATTGCTGTCGAGCACAAAGTAAAGATGGCCAAAGCATTTAAAGGAAAAGAAGCAAATAATTGCAATTACAAGCGTATAAAAATTTCACTGGAAGATCTTGCTGAATTTACAAAGACTGCATAAATTTGTATCAAGAAACGCATCAAATGTTTTTTAGCGGTTTAAAATATCATTTGAATTTATTTCTTGTGATCCTTCGATATCGAATTCTCTTCTTAATTATTATCAAATGTAGTGAAACACTAATAAAAAACTTATTTGTAAAATCTAGGATCAGAGAAATTTACTTAAATTTTCAATCCTTTGGGACACGTGTTAGGTATTTTTTTTAAAAATTTTTAACCAGTTGTTTTTTACTAGAAAAGAAAAAAAACAATAGGGGGTGAAACATATCAAAATGAAAAGTTTGTTTTTCTACATACTAAGGGACACCCTTTTATCCACTTTTTATCAAATGCAATTACTATAAACAACATTTTTATGGTATTTTAATTTTATTGGTGGTTATTTCTTCTTCTGGGACTCTCTTTATTTGAAATTCACTAATTAAAACTACTTTCAAACATATATACAGATAAATGTTATTTAGATTTATTACCAAATACTATTTTATATAAAAATAAAACATTTTTTTTAAATCAACACTCAAATTTACAATTAAAAACTATATTATTGGCTATTGCTTATAAAGTATGTTAGCATTCTTGGAAATGGGAAAACACTTGCAGCGTTAAACCTACTTGCAAAATAGTGCATCTGAAGAAAAATAATATGCCTTTCATCATTGTTATTTCTGCTGACACTGGACCAGATCAAAAGGAACGTAACCGAGCATGAGAGGAGGGGAGTACAATGCACTTGACCGAGCGCCTGGATGAACTGTATTTCGCTGGTGATATCTGCCTTTTGACTCACATTTTCAAGGATATGAATGAGAAGTTCAAGGACCTGGAAACAGGGTTAGAGAGTGGAATTAAGAATCAGTACGTCCAATACCAAAGAGCTCAGCGTGAACAACAAAAATGCGCGACCGATCACATTGAATCGGCCGATCACTTTGCCTAGCTGCGATCCGTGTGGAGTCGACTTGGAAGGTGACAATGGAGATCACACGAAGAGTCCAAACATTCATCAATAAATACTAGCTGCGATCCGTGTGGAGTCGACTTGGAAGGTGACAATGGAGATCTCACGAAGAGTCCAAACATTCATCAATAAATACTTGAGAGCTATACTAGGAGTACGCTGGCCAAATGTTATTTCTAATGAAGCACTCTGGCAGCGCATCCAACAGCGGATGATTGAGATCATCATAACGGAGGGGAAATGGAAATAGATAGGCCACACTTTGGGAAGAGGTTCACAACACAGTCCAAAGTAAGCCCTGGACTGGAACCTCCAAAGAGGCAGACTGAGAACGACATGGCGCCGGACCATCTGATCGAAGGTGGCAGCCATTGGTAGGTCCTGGACAAACATTAAGGGAATGGCAGCGAACAGAGTCAGATGAAGAGCTGTAGTGTGTACCCTATGCTCCACACCGGAGTAACAAGAACTAAGTCAAGTAAATCAAGTAGAAAATGATAAAGGAAAACCAAAGCTGGAAGGATGTTAAAACTTCAACGTTTAAACTCTGTTGAAAGAAAATATCTGTGCCTACTTAATATTTACTTCTTATTAAATTAGGATGTATGGCGCAGTTTGTAAAATGTGTGCCAAGAAATGATAAAAGCTTCAAACAAGAATGCTTTTAGCTACGAAACTTATCTCAGATCAAAGGAAAGATATTTGTGGAATCTTAAATTCTTGTCTTCTTATCTGATTTTCCGGCACTACGAAGAAAAATTGTAATGGGAAACGTACATCTGCAAAATGCCCATTGACTGCATTTAATCCACAACTAATTTTTTATATAAACCAGTGGATTACTTTCCTGAAAATTTTACATCTTGTAGCAAGTATTAGAAAAAGAAACTCCACATATAGCGTTGCTAAAAAAGATGACATATTTCTATAATTAATGGACCTCAAATTCAAATGAGGAAACAAACAATTATAGTTCGCAGCAATGTCACTTACCTAGGATGCACTTTCCAAAAGACATTAGACTGGAGACCTCATGTAAAACGTCGACAAAATCTTACCAAAATGAAATTACACAAACTCTATTTGATCTTGAAGTATAACTCAAGGCTAGCGATGAGAAGTCATTAGAAGGTAGTTAAAGGGACATTAATACCATCACTCATGTACGACTGCGAGATATGAGGAAACAAACCACAGGCAGTTAAGAAAGAAATACACAGAGCTCAGAACATAATGCTCAGATGCACCATGGTTCATAAGGAATAAAGAAGTTAGTTATGAACTTTAAGCTGAAAACTTACAAGAGCTAGTGGAAAAAAGAAGATCAGACATGGCAACAAGACTCAAAAACCACACAGTTGTAGATGTGGAACAATTAGGAAATGAAACAGAAGCCTAATCACCCAATCAGCCAAGGACAAGTTCAGGGAAAACTAAAAATAAGTTTCATGGAGCCCCTCTGCCCCCAAAAGCAGACACGCTCGCTATTCATAATTTCGACTGAAAACTAGGATAAATGGAAAGAAGAAGAAAAAACAAACAGATTTCTAAAGCAGAACTTGAAGTTTCTACAACAGAACTCAAAGAGTATATTTGTAGAATCTCCTATCCTTGCCCTTTATCTGAATTTTTGTTTGCCGGCACTAGAAAGGATAACTGTAAAAGGAAACGTACATCCGCAAAATGCCCGTTGGCTGCATTTTATCTACAACTAATTTTTTGTATAAACAAGTGGATTACTTTCCTGAAAATTTTGCATCTTGTAGCAAGGATTAGAAAAAGATATTCCACATATAGCGTTGCTAAGAAAGATCACATATTACTATAATTAAAGGACCTCAAATTCAAATGAGGAAACAAACAATTATAGTTCTCAGCAATGTTACTTACCTAGGAGCACATTCCAAAAGAAATTAGTCTGGAGACCTCATGTAAAACGTCGACAAAATCTTACCAAAATGAAACTACACAAACGCTATTTGATCTTGAAGTATAACTTAGGGCTAGCGATGAGAAGTCATGAAAAGTAGTTAATGGGACATTAATACCATCACTCATGTACGACTGCGAGATATGAGGAAACAACGCGGAGGCAGTTAAGAAAGAAATAAACAGAGCTCAGATCATAATGCTCAGATGCATCGGTAGCCCATAAGGAACAAAGAAGTTAGTTATGAACTTTAAGCTGAAAACTTACAAGAGAAGAAGAAGATCAGACATGGCAACAAGACTCAAAAACCACCCAGTTGTAGATGTGGATAATTAGGAAATAAAACAGGAGCCTAATAATGGAATCAACCAAGGACAAGTTCAGGGAAAACTAAAACTAAGTTTCATGGAGCCCCTCTGTTTCCAGAAGCAGTTCATAATTTGGACTGAAAAATAGGATAAATGGAAAAAAGAAAAAAAAAACAAACAGATTTGTACAGCTGAACTTGAAGTTTCTACAACAGAACTCAAAGAGTTTGAATCTCTGATATATTTTCATTATTCCTTTTTTACGGGTACATGTCTTTTGATTCGCACAGATTGCAAGCAAATTGAACGTGTTTCAGTAATTCTGTAAGAAATTTTTGAGTTTAGCAGTGAAAATGTATGAGAATTTCAAGAACACTAAAAGTTCGACTAAATAAAGGCATATACGCATTCAAAGTATTTATTATTTAAATATATTGATTAAAAATATTAAATTGTATACAAGTTGTAAATACGTTAATCAGCTCTATTAAAAAAATTGTGTTAGTAGATACATTATAGACTTGAATGTAATCGTGAATGAATTTAAAAAACAATTGTGTCAATGAAAACAGGCGAGGAAACAAATTGGTAAATATTTAGCGTCAATGAAAAGCATTTAAAAAAGCATCGAAAAATTGCATCTATCAAACCGACACGAAAAGAGCAAAAAATCTAAAAAAAAAAGCTAGAAAAAGCTTTAGCTATAAAAAATAAATAAAAAGAAAGCAAAAATCATGCAATATGTTCGTCGCGCCGCTGTTCTCAATCTCATCATCCACCTCTTGTCGACGATTTCCTGCATGCCTGATATGTTTATATCAAGTTCTCAAAGCTCTGCGACCGATATGAGTCGACTAGAAGCGCCAACTAACGAAAGCTCATCAAATAGTTGCGAGTGGCGTCGCTAGTTTCTATCCTCTTACTTGGTCTACTAGCTATGAGATGGCGCAACGTGGTGCGTTGTTATTTTGCGTTTAATTTCGATATATCTGAAAGCGAGAATATTATAGAAGCGGTTCTCAAAAGCGGTAAATAATATTAAACATCTAATATAATCTGACATGCGTTATTACTATATGAATAATTGCGTTAAAAAAATTCCATGCATATCCTAATAACTAAAAATGTAAGTAGCTCTAAAAAAATATTAATATAATGTCTAATTATTTGGAGCGGAGCATACAATTTAAGAATAAATGACGCAAAATGTTCCAATGTTCATATAAACTAACTAGTTTCGGAGAAACAATCTCTTCATTATCAAAACTAACAAAAAATGCTTACAAAGTAAGAACAATAAATGAAATTTAACAGGAGTATATAATTAATAAATTATGTAAATCAAAATTAATTAAATTAAAATGTATTTCGCTTATCAAACAACCATTGTAAATAGTCTTAATTACTCATTATTTATAGATAAAAGTATTTGTTTAAATTTTTCTGGTTATGTTAATTTATATAATTAAATTATTTAATAAAACAAGGAAAAAATCAGTAAATATTGAAATAAACTAAATAATTATAACGTTTCTATTAAATTTTAGGATGTAAAAAATTATATAAAAAAAATTATATTATAAATCCAATTAAATTAAGACATTTAAAAAATTTAACATATGACTTTTATAATGTTAAATTATTTTGTTGTTTTATCTAAGTGAAGATGTTGGTAAGCTTTAAAAAAAGCAGTATTGGAAATTTTCATTCATCGAATAAAAAAGTTAAATTGTAAATAAAATAAAATAAATTACAAAAATGAGGTTATTATAATAAATTTTCCAATTAATTTGTATAGTTATGAAGTTCACGTCCAATCTGATTATGAAAAATGTTGGAAATGTTTTGGAATAAATTATTGTAAGTTTATTTTACAAGTATTGTGTAGATTTATTGGACTTAGTTTATTGTACAATAAAGTTTTACAATATCGTAGATCCCTTTATTTCGGATCCTCTACAGGACTTCATTGTAGTAACTTTAATATATAAAGAAAACTTACATTCTTTACGAAAACGTATGCTTATATTCTAATATGTATATAGTTGATGTGAATTGTTTTAAGATTATTTAAAATTTTCTCCTTCCAGTTGATTTTGTGTATTGTAATTGTTATTGTCCAAAAAGAATAAAATGTATTTTGACTTTAATCAATTAAATGTAAATTGTATTAGTAAATAAAATAAAATATCTCTTGAAGTTATATCAATTCATAAAATTTTGGAAAAACGATTAATTAATAGTTGCAAATCCTCTTTTAATATATTTTACTTTTTAACTTATAATCTTTTATTACTCATTGTTTATTTTTAAAATATATATTAAAATTTCTTTCAGTATGATAGGTAAAATTAATTGAACCTTTTTTTTTTAAAAAATAATGATAGCTTGTAGAAATTTCTTTCAGTCTAATAGGTAAAGTTAATGTCAATCTTTTTAAAAAAATAAAACAATACCAACAATAAAAATAGATTAATTTGTAAAAATTTCTGTCAGTTTGACAGATAAAATTAATGTCATTTATTTGAAATTTCTGTTAGCTTGTTAGGTAAAATTCATATTTTTTTCAAAAAATATGACTTAAAAAAATGACATTAATGTTATCGACAAAAAAATTAATAATTATTTGTACACATTCTTTCAGCTGTTTTTTTTAAATACCAAAATTAAAAATATATTAATAATAATTTGTGAAAAGTTTTTCAGTTTCATTGGTAAAATTGTAATTTTTTTGAAAATAAGTTAATGATTTGTAAAAATTTTTTAATATATCAATAAAAATTTGTGTTAGGTAAAATCTTTCAGTCTAATAGGTAAAGTTAATGTCACTTTTTTTTCAAATAAAATACCAACAATAAAAATAAATTACTAATGATTTGCAAAAATTTCTTTCAGTATGATACGTGAAATTACTCTAATATTTTTGAAAAAAAATTATAATAAATTGTAAAAATGTCTTTTAGTGTGTTACCTAAAATTAAAGTCATTTCTTTAAAAAAGATCTACCTCCTTTTCAAAATAAATGACTTTAATTTTACATATTATTTATTTTACCTATTAAGCCTACCTAAGTTACTACAATGAAGTCCTGAAGATGATAAGTTGTAAACATTTATTTAAGTTTGACAGGTAAAAGTCTTTTTTTAATGACAAAGTTGTTTTTCTGATTTTCATTTGGTCACTACGGTGCTTTGTTTATCTCGCAATTTTCCCTTAAGTTTGACTAAAGCATACGCGTTGTCGTTCTTTTGTTTTCTTTGAATATTTATTTATTTAAATTGATTTAATAATTATTTTTTCTTAATATTATTTAAATAATATTTATTTTTTCAAGGCGTTGAGTATATTAAGCTCGCCTTACGTAATAAATTGAAAGGAATCAATTCAACGGTTCAGAAATTTAAAGCTAAATCGAACTAGGTAAATAATTTTCTTTAACAATTTGTGTAACTATGGTTAATAAACAAAAACATTATCTCACAGTGTCAATAGCTGAAGAAGTCACACAGTTTTAGGACAGCTGTTCATAACGAGACATGACAACTAGTATATTTGAGTGATGTCATCGTTTCGATGCAATTATTACACCACTTTCAATACATTATAGATAGAATAGTATTAATAGAAAAGATTGAATTATATTAACGTTTTAATATATCAATATTTACAATATCATTGACGTTTTGTTACAATTATTATACCACTTTCAATTCAATTTTACAGTAAACTTTATACCGCTTCATACTGCATCTGCATCATCATACAAAAGTTTCAAGTTTTATTAAGTTGCAGATGGCTGCAAAATAATTAATTCACTATTTGATACTTTTATGTTTTCAATTAGTTGAACCGATGTTTCCAGGTTGATAGTTCATCTGCTACTGAATCGATTCTTCTACCAAGATTGCATGGGAACGAGGTGGAGGGAATAAATACTTCTGTACTTACTGCAGACTATTATCCACCGATAGATTTAGATTCGAATGCACAGTACTACATCGTTATAGTTTATATCTCTTACAGGTGGCGGTAGTGCATAATTCTTCAATGAGCGCAACGATATCGCTTCACTTGATGCAAGTTATCGTTGCTAAACCGGTAATGGAAGAATTGCATGTTCCACTGTAGACCTTCTATAAAAAATTCCACACTATGCAATTCCTACAAACTTTGAAGGTTCCTTCTATAAAAAATTCCATCTTCAAAATCCTACTGTGATTATAGAAAAATTGACATTTTCAGAAGTTGCATAATTTAATCGTATTCCATTGTCTTTACGCGTTACATATTCTTTATTATCTTCTAGAGTGATTGCACGGTGCTAAAGTGTTTGTTTGCTGTGGAGAGCTCATGTACTAATTTTGTTTCGTCTTTTATTGAATTACGATCCGATGTTTACAGTTCTGAAGTCCATTTACCACTGAATCAATTCTTCGTCCAAGATTGCGCGGTGACGAGGTGAAGGTAATAGTTCTGTGTTAACTGTAGACTATTATCCTCCTCCTTCTATTGCTTTAGATCCGAATGCATGGTATTGCATCTTCATACTTTATACCTCTTCATCTCTTTAGAACGGATTGCGCTGTATTCAGTAAGTATCTTCGTTCACCTATAAGTAATGTAAAGTATATATGTGACGTCAACTTAATTGACTTCATTTAACAGCTCCGTGTTAAATAAAGTCAACAAAAGTGCCGCCACGAATATACTTCCAACTCCCTGCACAATTGTATTAAATGACCACGGTGTCATTAAAAGGCGACGAGAACAGAAAAAAACTCTGGGGTATAAAGAAACTGATATCTATCATAAATAAACAAACCACTTGATGTTTAAGTTTAATGTTTTACATCAAAGTTGAACCCACAATAAAAGATACAAGAATTAACCTTGAAATATTAATTGAATTTAAGAACATGGCAAAAAACCACCACCTGAATAAAATTTAGTTCAGGTGGTGGTGGTGTATAATTCTCCAATGTGCACACTTATGTGCACGATATCCCTTCACTTGATACCAGTTCTGCAAGTTCTCAGGATTGAACCGGTAATGGAGGAAGTACTTGTTCCATTGTATAACTTCTATAAAAATCCCTCACTATGCAAATCCTACAAACTTTGAAGGTTCCTTCTAAAAAAAATTCTCTATATAGATTCCGCGTTGTAAGATCTTTATAGATGGAATTCCTACCAGGTATGAAAGTTTCTTTCTATAAAAGATTCCTTGTTCAAAATCATGTCTCTGATTGTAGAAAAACTGTCATTTTCAGAAGCTGCATAATTAAATCGTATTCCTTTCCAATGCCAATGCTTACAGTTTGGAAGTAAATTTGCTACTGAATAGATTCTTCTTCCAAGATTCCGCGGTACCGAGGTGAAGGTAATTGCAGACTATTATCCTCCTCCATCTATTGCTTTAGATCCCAATGCATAGTGTTGCATCTTTATGCTTTATATCGCTTCATACTGCGGATCGCATTGCATTCAACAAGTATCTTCGTTCACATATGAGTAATGATTCGTTTTCACATTGATTTCGCATTTTTCATGAAATTCTTTAATGCGTCATACTTTGTCAAAACTTAAAGTATATTTGTGGCGTCAACTTTGTTACTTCATTTAACAGCTCCGCGTGAAATGAAGTCTGCTGAAGGAGAACGACTTTTGTTTAAAAATCAACGTAGAAAAAGACAAAAACTATGATGGTAACCAGACCACCGACTAGACATTTGAACATATCGGTGAATGACAAACAGATTCAACAGGTCTCTAAGTTCAGGTATCTCGGCAGCTGGATAACTGAAGACCTGGATCGAGATGCAGTGAACAGATTCAACAGGTCTCTAAGTTCAGGTATCTCGGCAGCTGGATAACTGAAGACCTGGATCGAGATGCAGTGATACGTAGTAGGATTGAACAAGCTAGAACAGCATTTAGAAATATGCGAACGCTATTGAGCAATCAAAGCCCTAGTCTGTGTTTACGTTATCGTTTTATGCAAAGCTACATGTACTCAGTACATATTCAGAAATACCAAGTACCAATTCATGAAGCTCATCATGGAGGGAAAAATTGTGGGAAAACGTGACATCGGAAGGAAAAAATATTCAAGGCTCAGAACCATAAGAGATTGGACTGGGACTTGATGCCCACACACTCTTCAGAGCCGCGCAAGACCGTGATGAATACGTTAGAATTGTCGTCAATATTCTTTAGATGGGTATGGCACCTTAAGAAGACGAAGTGACATATATTTGCTTTCATTTTATCATAAATGTGAGAAAAATTATAGAATTCCCTGTGATAAGATTTCCCAATTATAAATACCTAATGTAATATAAATTTTTTTTTTAATTACAGTAGAATAAATAATTATATTGAGTAAAAACATTTTCGAGTTGTTATATATTTTTAATATTCAACATATTTTATTTGAAAAAGATTTAAGAATATCCAAGCATTAAACAAGAAACAATTGACCCAATTACGTAAAACCGAAATTTATTAGCGAACTTCATAATTACTTTATCACAAATATATCCATATAATGTAGAATTGATAATTATAATTATTGTAAAGATAATAATAACAGATAAATGCGCTTCCTGCTGCTGTTTTGGTGGCGGCGTGTTATACCCGCCGTCAATGAGTTAGTCACAATAGAGAACATCCTAAAACCATGTAGGTAGGATCTTGATGCTAATATACCATCCGCTAACCGTCCAATAGTCTATGTAGCGTAGCGGCTAAAGTTACAATCTATCCATGGTCATGTTAATTAATAACATCATGTTACATATATTCATAGGTGCATGAATTTTATTCATATATTGATATCCCAGGAGCGTAGAAATAATACAAATTACACATTTTAGAATTAGATTGGTATCATATATAGCTACTTTGATCTGGGTTCATTGTTGCCAAATAATTTTTAATAGATGCTTAAATAGTGTCATTTTTTATTCTAAGTATATTATTTGAAGTATATGAAGAAGGAACAATTTATAATTACAAGAAATGTTTTAAAAATGCGGCTATTTCAAGATGTATGAAACCATTTCACCCATTATAATAAGGGATCATCAGCACCTTCTTTATTAAGACCATCAATGTCATCCATTTTGAATGACACGGCTCTGCTCATTAAGTCACTAGGCGATTGTTTGTACAAATGAAAATTCATCTTATTAATTATTTATTTATGATTGCTGCCAATATTACACTTGCTTTAGATTGGTAATTGAGGTTTTTAATTATTATACATTGGCGTTATCGGTATTACAGCACGGTAAATGAGAAGTAGTTGAAATAAGTCATCATTGAATCAGTTCATCAATCGGGTTATTAATTGCATCGAAGACAGACTTAACAATCAATTCATTAATATCCCCATCCACGAGACTCTTTCTAATACATGCAAACACTGCATACGCTATAATTAGATTATTAAATAATGTTATATTTTATTCTAAAATACAACGGAATAGGTACGTAATACCAAGAAGTAACTATTTATAGTTGCAACAGATTTCTTTAAAAGGCGGCTAGTTCAAGATGTATGGGGCAAGCACACCAACTTACTACCTGTGAACGACGAATACTTCGTAAAATTCACAGGTTACACTTCCAATTTCCGAGTGTCCTACTATATGAACACTGCTCTACTGAGCCCATCACAGATCGTCTAAAATACCTACAGCCTAAATATCCGACTCGACGTGACGCAGAAAATAACCCAATAGCCTATCAAAATCTCCGTTCTCATTGGAAAGTCAGACACCACCGCAGCAAACTGCCTTGTAGACCCTTCCCACATCCCTCAGCTCGCATAATCCAAACTATGCAGGAACCTCCTGAGGATCTCCAAGATATCCTTGAATTAATCCCACTGTCTTTAAGATAATCCCTACGCCTCTACAATAAGATAAAAAAAAATAATTACAAAATAATAATAAAAAAAAAAACACTCTTCCACAACAACCTTAATTTCTATTTCAGGTCATCTAATACCGACTTGCGCAGCCAAGCAAGGACATAAAGACAAGACCAGCAGCAAATAAGCTCATCCCACTAAACCAAACTTCCTCATCAGTTAACCATGCTATGGTCAAGCTGCTGCAGATTCCCTTGGATGTAAAGCGAATGCTATTGCATATATCTTATCTGCAAGTTATCAGCTTACTAATATTCTAAAAGCATTCCATTAATTACCAGTTCCAGGCTGAAGAGGATGATAAATCCTAAAGCCTCCTTTAAACAAACTCAGCAATCTCCCTACAATATACAATCCCAACAGGGAGTGGAGTTTAGTGGGTAAAAATCCCACAGTTGTTGGATGCACCGGGCATCCTTCCTCTTTTGAAGATTCTCCACTTCCTACGTCTGTACGTTCAAAAATTACTCCTAACATATTGGACCGATTTGCGTGAAATTTCTTACACAGGTACACGTAAGTGTTCCGCAAAACTGATTTTTTCATAAATCCAATATCGCGGAAATGAGTCATTTTTTTTCACAAAAAAATCAGTTTTTAAATTAGGAGGCTGAATTTTGCACACATATAGTGGCTCGTATTATGCATCGAAAAAAAGTAGTCCGATGTCTCTGTCTTGTACAGAACGCGTCTTTGCCACGATCAAAGTTTGAAAATATTTCAATGTATTTTAAAAACTATGAAAGATAGGACATCCGAATAAACTTTGTTTTATATTCTACCTAAAGCTCCTTCGATTTTGATTGAAATTTTTTTTTCTAAAATCACAATTTAACATATATGCAGAGTCTTTTTTTTGAAAATTTTGCGGACCATTTTCTCGAAAAGTTTCACAGTATTTTTTTTTATTTCTTGTATCGAAAGATACTTTAATATTTAAGGGATTAAACGAGCTTAAAAACGGACGACTTAGTATCGGGTTAATTTGCCATTGAAAAAAAAATTCTGCCCTAAATATCTCGGTTGCTAGGAAAGTTGGAAAAATGAAACTCGGGGAGCATATGTATGTCAAAGAAGCCGTAAAATTACAATTTAACGTATTTACAGTGTTTTTTGTTTTGTAAACTTTGCGATCGATTTACTTGAGACCGGCTATTGTACTACATTAAATATCTCAGTTCCTATGAAAGTTAAAAAAATGAAACTTAGGGAACATGCGTAAGACCCAGGGATTTCAATTTTGCGCAAAGCGAACGCGGCAAAAAGTGACTCAAAAACGACAGTGGGGAAAATGTACTTCAAAAACGGCAGCAGGCCGCGCCAAAGCAGGACAAAGGGGTACCTCCTGCAGTACGGGATCTTCTCGTACAATCACTACAAAATGCTGTTCACTTTAATTCACCTACTACGAAATGAAATTATAACCCCAGTTCCCTACACTGTATTGAACTTTATCTGACTCAATCAACCACAATTATAATTAAACTACAACCAGTGGCGTACAGCCCTAACATATACCAATCGTCTTTCTTAGTCAAAGCGGTTTGAATAAAATAGATGCATAAATTCAACTAACTGTATTAATTCGATTTGGTTAATGTTACATGCAAATAAAAAATAATTATTCGTACATCCAAAATAAATAACGCCTCATCAAAATAATATATGTGTTCAATTACAACGTGCAACATAGCGTTTAAGATTCGTCAAATAAATACCCCAATTATTTAAAAAATTATTTTACTTTCAGGTATTGTCATCACATCATCACAAAGTTATTTTACAATTACACACCGTTACCTTATTAAATCATTTCAATTTATTTTCATTTATCTCAATAAATAAACTTGTTCCTTAATCAATTTAAACTTGTTGCCTAATCAAGATAATTTATTTAAGAATACAAATTTAAAAGAATTATTTAATTACTAGCAAATACTGTACTCTACTATGTCCCATATCTAACTTCCGATACTTATTTAACATATTATTTAATTTAATTCATGATTTTTTTCACAACGCTGACTGACAAGGATTCACCCAACAACTTAAAATTTCGTATTACCGACTGTTTTTTTTTCAGTGAGAGCGGTGTGCCTTTTATTCACTTCTTTGTCGGTGGCCGCGAATTAGGTAAATGAATTAGTTCTACATTTAAATTGTAAAACTTATTTACAAAGGGGAGGGTGCATCTTAACTTACAACTATGTTTTATTGATTCTATCTTTAACATTAACCAATGTTTAGCATTAAACAACCGTTCCAAGGGTACAGGCAAGGGAGGGGGGGGGGCTTGGCCCATGGGTAAAACTGCCCGTAAATGACTGCATTGTTTCCATGCTTTTAAATGATTTTCTATTCTCGCCCATTCTAGCCATTCTGAATGATTTAAATGACTTGTATCGCGAGATGTATCGCAAACTATCTGCCAAGCGTAGAAAACTATCTACCATAGAACTAAATTACAACGAGGATAAATTTCCTCGTAGCAATATTTTCTTTGAATAGGAAACCTATCAAGTTAAAATATTTAAAATTTAAGTAAAACAAAAAAACAATAAAATATAAATAATGTAATTCTCAAAAGTATATTTTTTCAAAAAAAGAATTAAAGGAATATACTTTCAAATACATTTTTTCACAATTAAAAGAATTTTATGCTTTTTCATGATAATGCTAATGATTATCAATTTCAGTTATTTCAAGTTAAAAAATTCCACACAAAAGTCCAACAAAATAAAAATAATGTAATATCTCCTTGTTTAAATAAAAAAATACCTTAATAATGGGTGCGCACATATTGTGAAAGTAATTTTACATTTAGACATAATGTCTAATGTCACGCAAATACTAAAGTGTTTAATTGTGTAACAATTGATAATAAAATTTAATTAGTCGAAAAAAGTTGATTTAATTATTTGAAAAACACAACGGAAACAGTTTAGTTTATATGTACATACATTCTAAAAATATGAGTGACACATAACAATATATTAAGAATAAAAGTTACTTCTCAAATATATATATAATATCGGTTTATAACGTTCTCCGCCGTTTTCCGATTTCCAATCTCCACCTCTCTCGGTCGTTCCACAGGTCGTGCTCCAGTTCTCTTTCCGTCATGTTTCTATCTATGCCTTCTCTCCAACTTCTCCTTGGTCTCCCTGGTTTCCTTCTTCCTATAGGTGGCCAGTTTAATATTTGATTTGGAAGTCTGTCTTCAGGCATATGTTGTACATGCCCATACCAGATCAGCTGTTTATTTCTGATATCATCCGTGAT
>WYDF02315749.1:0-14719 GCA_009867245.2 Adranes taylori
ATTCAGATTCAGATTCAGATTCAGATTCAGATTCAGATTCAGATTCAGATTCAGATTCAGATTCAGATTCAGATTCAAATTCAGATTCAGATTCCTCATGATTTTACTTACTCACAACATTTTTTGTTTCATTTTGCCAAATCTACTTTATTATTATCGGGTGTCATAGTCTAAAGTAATAAAAACACAAACATATATGGTGCAATGGGGTCTTTATCTATACCGGAAAAATGACGCAGACGAAATAATAGCACTTTAAAGGCGGCATATGGCGCTTGATGTATTTAGTTCTAGCATACACCGGGCATGCGGAAAGAATATGAAGGAGCGTCTCTGGTTGAGACTTGCATGCTAGGCAGTTCGGCAGACAGCTCCAACTCGACAATGACGTTATAAACTTGGCCATGCATAGATTTACGCCCATGGAGTCATACCAAGATACAGGTATCTCTCATCAACTTGAGGCCGTAGTATTTTATTCTGGCTTCCTATTCCCATTGTCTTAATATCCGCTTCCTGTGTTCATTAGTTAGACCACAAGACGGACCGGAATCTGTTAGTTTACTCTTTGTCCCTTGCCTGGCTGGCTTGTCCGCTAGTTCATTGTCCTCAATCCCTTAATGTGCTGGTACCCACCATAACCTTAAGTGCTTATGTTTTGCCAGTTCTTTCAGGTGTATCACGTAGTCCCACAATAGCGTAGTGTATTGCCTTTAGCACCACTTAACTATCAGTGTGTATATTGATGTTAGCACCTTTCGTGTCCTTTTGCGTGATTTATAGAACACAGTAATCAATGGCTACTCTTTCTGCCTGTAAGATAGTTGTGCGTGTACCCACTGAAATCACTGTAATACACTTAGGGCCATACATTCCAGCCTCTGCTCTACCACTATGCAATTTAGAACCATCTATATACCATTTCAACGCACATTTGCCTTATGAAAGTCCATTTTCCCAGACATTCCTGGTAGGAATAGTAACTACAAATGGTTATTCAAAGTTGAACTTTAATGGCTTGTCATCCTACCTGCAATCGGTGAGTGATGCCGACCCCGGTTCTTTGAAGATTTTAAATGTCCTGGAAGGTTGCCAGGTATCAATCTTGTTGTTCTAGCGATAGCCGTGGCCTGCTTTAAAGCCTCCCTCTTCACTAGTAGGCGCATGGAAAGCAATGCTGTACGTGCCTCCATTGCAGCAGTGGGAGAGATAGACATTGCCCCAGCTATGCTAAGATATGCTGTTCTTTGCAGTTTTTGTATTATGCTCTGTGCCTTCTTTTGTTCTACTTTAGGCCACCATACAAGAGCTACATACACTACAATGGGTCTTACAATTGCTATATAGGCCAAATATATCATTTTTGGTTGTAGACCCCATGTTCCATCGAAAAGCTTTTTGCGCAGGCATAATAAGGCTCCAGACGCCTTTTGTTGTAATTTCTACAAATGTACCTTCCAGGTCAGTATGTGTCCAAGACTTAACCTCCCAACTTATCGCGACCGCCATATCACTCAGGACCAATGACCCTAGATTTAGTTTCCTCTTCCTCGTGAATGGCACAACAGTAACTTTGTTGGAATTAATGCTCAGCCTATTTTCTCTGCACCACTTTGTTGTGATGTTTAGGGCACGTTGCATTCTGCTAGTCATCGTCATGTCATGTTGGCCTTATTCTATCAACACTAGGTCATCCGCATACCCTTGTACCTGATGCCCAGTCTTTGTTGAGGTGTGCATTAGGTCGTCAACTACAATGGACCAGAGCAACGGTGACAGAACTTCCGATTGGGCGCAACCCTTGGTCGCTCTAATCCTAATAGTCTATTGACCCATGCGTTCACCTACGTTCCGGTTTTGCAGCATTGTGTTGATCTACGCAATTGCCGGTTCTGGAATACCATTACTAACATTGGTATTAGTATTACTTATTAATATTTTCTCTTGTAAATAATTATTGATATTAGTAAAGATATTTATTGTCTTCTTTAATTAATTAAAAAGCAAAAAAAAAGCATAGAAAAGAAAGTGTTTAACAATTTCATTCATTCTCGTATAGAAAATTTTCACGTGAAAGCAGATAAAAATACATTTCTTTATCACCGCTATATGCTTATCGTGTAGGTTTGAACAAAATTTATGTCATCTATCTCTTTGATTTTTACATTAGCGTGCAAGGTAAGGTATTGTAATTTTTCTTGTGGCAGCAGTTAACTAAATTTATGACAATGCATACTTCTGCTGCACGTAGGTATTAGCTTAATAATTGGACCGTGGCAAATTTTTATTGTATCGAGGTCCTACACAAAAAAAACCCAAATCATTATTAAAAATAATAATAAGATTCCGAGGAATTTCCTTTCTCTGAAATTTAAGTACAAATTAAAAAAAATTTTATAGTGGTATGTATATAGATGCCAGTGGCGTGTGTACCATGGCGTTTGTACCTAGGTAAGCACAGCTTCCCCTACGTTAACTGAATACCTACAGCATATGAATAAATAAATATATTCAAAAAAACATTTTTTATAGTTTCAGAAAATTATATCTTAAAAATTTAATATTATATATATTGTCTTGTTAATCCGACCCAGCAAACAATGAGTCATTGACCAAACGTTGGTCTCTAGGTGAAAAACGTCGGTAATACGCCGGGGTCCTATTTCGCTGTGTTACGTATTTAAGCGCTGTATTAAACGTCGTGAAGTGACAACGATCGATAAACCAAAAGGCTGTTAATTTCAGCTTGTTAATGATCGTGTACAATCGATAATTACGTAAGAAATGTAAATGAACATTTGTATTAGTGCCAGTGCGTTTTATGAGCGCCATTTGTACTTCTAACTTGGCTTGCGTATATTATCTACCAATCACGTAACATTTTCAGTCTATATAATCTATAAAAAATATTGTTATAAAAATATTTAAACATTTAAAAAACAATAAATATATAGTAATCATGAAATTTGCTTTTTCTAAACAAGTACGTACTATGTTCTTCCATATGCTACTCTATTTGAAGTAAAAGTTTAGTACGTCCTTGAATTATTTGTTGTGTGTTATAAATATTCCTTGTAGTAGATAATGTAATATTTCATGCGAAATATGAAATACAAGTACGTACTATGCTTTTTCTGCATGCTATTTTATTTGAAGTAAAAGTTTAGTACGCACTTGCATTTTTAGATTTATTTTATAAATTTATACGTTCATTTTAAATATCAAATAAAACATTTGCAGCAATATCTACTTGTTTTGTAATTATATAAATAGCACTTTAAATATTATAAAACACGTTTTATGTTATAACCTAAAATATTCAAACGTGACATTTATCGGTCGTGTCTGTTATGCTCTCCTATGTAGATCGGAGGTCACCGATGGTGCGACGGAACAAACGTCAGGTTCTGTTTTCCGACCGACATCGACACATTAGCAAATGTTTGCTGGGAAATAAAATAATTATTTTTTTAATTTTTCAGTACTAATCGAAGCTAGAATCTGATTAGAAGTGCCTATTGCAAATCACGAACGACGAAACAACAAGATGCGACATGCGACGTAATTCGAAACTCCTTGTAAGCTACAAAGTTATAGCTTATCGTCACTAAAGTGTTTTATGATCAGTTGAATCGGATTCTTCTTGAATTCTTACGCCCTCAATATTGTTAAAACTTATTTAGAATTTCCTAAATCAGCATTTATTTTCCAAGAAGTCTGTTTTTATAGTAGATCCACAACTTTTTATTATTTTGACAGCCCCCTCTCTAATAACATCACCACCCAATGGAGACCTATTCGTACAACAATCTCTAATAGTACTACTACGCGCTTTATCCATTTTTTTTTCATCATTGATGAACGGGGCCGAGCTGTATATTTTGCGGATATCCCGCAAAATATTGAAGATCCTGCGATTTCTAATTTCCTTATCATTTCTTTTTAATTGTACAAAATGTTGATTTAGATTTAGGCCTTTTGCAGCTCTATACCAGGGTTTCTGCAAGAAACATGTGAGTTCAAAAACTTGTTGAAGATACTTGTATATTCAATAAAAAGATTTCCCTTAACATTTTCAAGAATGCGTCCACCAAAAGTAATACTGCTCACCATGTAATATCTTTTTCTTTCTCAGTCGACCTATTAATTATCTATTGTATGAAACAGTATAAAACAGTTGAAAAGCCATTCTTTAAATTAATCTGCTGTTGTCAAGCTGTTGAGTTTGCTCTCCAATGTACTGATACATTGGACTGATACATTGGACAATGTTTCTTCTTTACCATGTCCTCTTTTTTCTTACATATTATTCGCAATATTCGAGTTGCGTAATTAATTTCTAATTAACTGTCAGGTTACCATGTTATATTCTAGTTTTAATAGAATATATGAATTTAATTTATGATTTACAAAAGAAGTAATTAAACAAGCATTTTAAGTTAAAAAATAAATCTTAGATAGTGAATCTAAAATTGAGTATAATATTAAATATCGAATGTGCATAAAACCGCGCCTAATTAAAGGGTCAATGGAAGTTCAAAATATTGGCATTGAATCAGTACGCTGATTCACTTCATGTAAGAACATCCACATATGTTGTTGATTACATTTATTATAAACACAATTAATCATTACGCCTTGACTTGACATACACGTAATGCGTACATATATATATGACAAAAAATACATTATCAATAGGAGTTGTTAATTATAGAAAACTAATAACTTAATGTTAAACATCAATATTATAGAGAATTACAAGAATAATTCCACTACAGTTCATTATCCACTTGCTTTAAAAATGTCGTAAATTTAATATAGAGAAATGCTTCTATTTGTTTCAGGGTTCCGATCCACGAGTAGCAACATGTCGAGGCAAACTCCAAAACAAACGTTCGAAACTTAATCAAGAGATCAACAAAGAACTCCGTTTAAGAGCTGGTGCCGAGAACTTGTTTAAAGCCACAACAAATCGAAAACTTAGAGAAACTGTCGCATTGGAATTGAGCTTTGTCAATTCAAATTTACAACTCCTAAAAGAACAGTTGGCTGAGCTGAATTCATCAGTTGAGATTTATCAAAGTGACAGGTAAGCAATTGACTAGACATCTAAATTAATGTTTTGATATACGTATAATTTACTATTTTAATGTTTACTAAATAGAATAAAATAATAAATGCAAAGGCGTCCAAAGCACGGCTTTCTCTTTTACGCTAATTAATTGTTATCAGGAATAACTATTGAACTAATTGAATGTTGAGCTGATTGAAAATTCAAGCATTAACGAAGGCGCTGATAATAATGCGAAAAATAGTCCAATACTAATATATATCACTGTAATAAAATGTAAAAATAATAAAACATATTAAAACAATGTAAATGTTACTACAGTAAACATTGCAAGTACATATTTATTTCACATTTAAAAATCAAAATAGAACTTCTTGTTTTTTTATTGATCATATGTTGTAGCTGTATAAAATTAATATTTTTAAGAAAGTAAAATATGTTAATAAAAACATCAAATATGACTGATTAATTAGCGGTCGTTTATAAATAAATACACTAGCAACACGTGAGAATTGCAATTTTTTCTTTTCTTCTAATATACATTCGACATTCACATTGGTTCTTGAAATATGTCGTGTACGTATGCCCTGGAATGTATGCACCTCAATTTAATGAACATAAATGTGAACGGTTAATATGCATAAAATATACATATACAGTAATACCCCGCATATAGTAAATACACATAGTATATTCAGTAAATATGCGATAGGTGCGATAATAGTGTAAGTCGAAATCGCGCTAGTCATTGTACAATTGTGAATATAAATACATACAAAATTCAGCACTCTACTACTAATTTTTTTATTCTCATTTTTCGTTAGAAGCTATGTTTTCCAAAATTTGTAACCCTTTCTCATTTGAACTGAGGCCTTCGGTCAAGTTTGTAAGCGCGATTTGATCTTCTGATTGAACTGGGTCTAAAGAATCAAGTTTTTCAATGTTCTTGATCACGTATTCCTATAAGCTCATCAATTGTCAGCTCCTGATTGTGAGAATCCAGCAGTTCTCGGAGATCATCAGCATCCAGTTCTAAACTCAATTATCTGATAAGATCGACAACTTCTTTAATCATACTAGTAATATGATCCGGCTCTGGCGTTGATTCCGCCTGGGTTTCAGTGGTGAAAAAAATGGACACAGTTTCTGCTAGACGCCATTTAAAGTTTTTCGTGAAATTCCATTCCAAAATTATCCAATGGTTGTCACTGCATCTAAAATATTGAATTGTTTCCAAAACTCTTTAATAGGCTCGTTGTTTTGTCTGATAGCTACATGCAGATGCACAAACGATCGTCTCTTGTAATAAGCTTTAAATATTTTGATGACTCCCTGGTCTAAGAGGTTGAAACAAGCTTGTTGTAATTGGTGGCAAAAATACAACTTTCACACGGGGGTCGAAATTAGTTAGATATAGTGCGTTGTCGATTAATAACATCACTTTAAATGGGGTGTGTTTAGATTGACAAAAATATTCAACTTCAGGTATAAAGTGGTCGCCCAAGCTTTATGATGCGACTTCCATATCACGGGGAACCCAACTTTAGGTTTATTTTTTAAAGCTCTTGGATTTTCTGAGCGATCAATTAAGGCAGGTCTTAACTTTCGCTCACCAGCTGCATTAGCGCCAACCATAATTGTCAATCGATCTTTAACGGTTTTAAAAGCTGGAAAAGTTTTCTCTTCACCTGCGATTAAATTTTTTTTTGTATCTTCCACAACAGGTGAGTCTCATTCACGTTGAATATGGATTGGCTGGTATTGCTACCTTCTTCAATCACAGCCTTGAGTTTCTCTAGTTAGAGAGACTCTTTATTAGCGCTTACTGTCTCTCCACTTTCCGCGATACTATACCAATCTAAGGCTATATCCTTATCGCTATAGGCTATCTATAGCATCGTTTTTTTGTGTTAAGAAACTAAAATAGGCCAAAAGTGCTAACATTGGTAGAAGAGTCCGGAGAGAATGGGGTTCTAACCCACTCTGTACAACATTAGTTTCTTATAATATTTAGTCTCAATAACAAAACATTTAACTTATGCAAATTAATCAATGATATATTATCGGAAAACATGAACTAGACAGAACTTAATGACTTCTTTGTTCTGAAGATAACTTTTTCCTAAGGCAAATGCCTTGATAACTTCACATGAAGATAGTATCTATTTAATGTAATCTATTGAAGAAGTATATCATTAAACCAAACAATCGACTGGAGCATTGCTGTAAGTACTTATAAAATGTTAATACCGAGTACTTATAACGGTGCTTAGTGCGTCTGGCTGAGTACGTAGAAACAATATTCGTTCTTTAAATTTACTTAAAGTACGTATTGAAATTTTATTTCCTTGACCCAATCAAGTTGAAGACAATTCCTAATCAAATTGTTTCAGTTACAATGCGTAAACTTCAACCATCTCTAAATATCGATCACATATTTATCTCAATAATTTTTTTGAAAACAAAAAGCAATTTAGATCAATTCAATTTAATCAAACTATAAAAGATTTATAGTACCGTATTTGCCGTACAGAAAAATAGACTTCAAAGTAGAATGCATCTTGTGATCCGAAATTAAGATCAAAATATGAATCTACAAAGCCTCTAGGGGAATTACCGATTTAAAATTTTTAACTTAAATTTAAAAAATAACTGAAATTGATATATTATGCAAAACAAAATAGAAAGAAAGTACCTGAGAGACATTTGGGACCACCAGCAGTAGAGAAAATGATTCGTTTGTGAAGCGAATAAGAAGAAGAATTAAAACTGCTGTATGAGCAAAAGAAAGCGTTCCGAATGCATCGAGAAAAGTGGTCTGTATTAGAAGTATTAATATAACATTGGACAAATTGGACAGCGAGATATGGGAATATATGATTCTACAAAAATTGTAAGATCCGAAACGAGAGGATGGGCAACTGCTAATGCAATTTTAGATTTTACTGAGTCATCATCTAGGTACGATAGATTTAAGAAAAGACATGGATCACGTTCCTTCAAACCGTAGATTAAAAAGGACTCAACAGTGATCACAATACGAGGTTTAACATAAATCTAGCCTTCGATAGACAGCGTTAGCTGACAACGAACGTCATATTGGTTTTAACTTCTGCCGTCCAACACATGATGTCTGTCAAACTTAGAAAGAAAAGGAACAATTAGTTTGGTTTTTACAGCCGTCGCAAGCAAGCAACTTTTGTATTTTCTGAAAAATAGAAAAAGTCGAATATCGTTCAGTGATTAAACTCCTTTACAAGAAAGGGAAAAACAATGCAGTAATTGGGAAAAACAATACAGAAAGGGAAAAACAATGCAAAAACAAACATTTGGATATGAAAAAGCTATCTACGCGAGGGTTGCCGCATTTACTCACTAACGACCAAAAACACATTCGGAGAAGCTTTTGGCGAAGATAAAACGTGAACCGAAGGATTTTTGTCGATACGTCACTGTTGATAAAACATGGCTTCATTACTACACGTCGGAGGCTAAGGCACAGTCAAAGCGGCGTAGAAAAAGTGGCGAAGGCCCACCGAAGAAAGCAAAGACAACCCGATCGACCGGTAAGGTAATGGCGACTGCTTTTTAGGCTACGAAAGACATTATTCTTATTGATTACTTAGCAAAGGGTAAAACCATAACTGGTAATTACTACGCAGCATTATTGGACCGTTTCGATACCGAATTGAAGAAAAAAACCCTGGTTTGGGTCGCAAAAAAGTTCTCTTCCATCATGACAACGCACCTGCCCACAGAGCGGTCGTCGTGGAATCAAAATTGAACCAATTAGGCTACGAATTGATCCATCAATCACCGTTTTCACCAGATCTAGATCTTTGCGACTTCTTGCTGTTCCCAAACCTAAAAAAATGGCTCGGAAGTCGCCGTTTTGCAACAAACGATAAAGTGATTCCCAAAACATCCCACTATTTTGAAGAGCTCGAGCAAAATCACTTTTCAGAAGGGATGAAGAGTTGGTATGTCGTCTTGAAAGCAGGCCATGAAAAAACGCACTACACTGTAGCTCTAGCTTATTGTGCGAGCAGAAGTTAATATTTAAGGAGAAAATGTTACCGAGAAAATGTATATTTTTAAATATAAAAGATTGGTTGGCCACTATGTACTTTATTTAACAATCCTAAGATGTTTGCGTGGGATGAATTCTCAGCGCATAGAATATAAACAATCTAGAACCTTCTAAAAGAAATTAATAAAATTAATTACTACCATTTTGGAAACCACACAAATCAATTATAATCCTTATATGTTTCTATAAACTCTAAGAGATTAAAAAGAGACTATAAAGTCACTTAAGAAGTACGGAATAAGTAATTCGATGGATATGACTGATGATGACGCTATTTTTGAAAGGAATGATAATAGTTTAGATTTAGACAAAAGTAATACAAAGATTATATTGAATAACAATGAATATCAATTGGAAGTGTATTTTACTTCGTGATTTGCCACGTATTGTACAACTATTAATTGTGACTATATAATTTCCACCCTTTCGAACCATCTTCAAACATACAAACTATTAATACATGTGGAGATATGTGAGTTCGTTTGAAGTGGTTATTCTATTATTGGGGTATAGTTATGTGACCATAGTGGAGTTAGAAGGGATTGGATTTAGTGATGTTTAATCGTCATTAAACGGAAGATAAGCAACGACCAGATAGACGAGAGCAGCGAAACGACAACTACGAGACAAAGACAAAAAAACTATAACAACAATTAAGGCTTATTTATAAACATGACCCTGGCGTTGCCGCTCTGTTCGCAGTTTGTAGTTCGTTATCGTTTAAAGTTAAATGTATGATAATCAATGGCATCATTTATAAAAACGCTGCCGTTGTCATTGGCAGTTCGCGTAACTTTCAGTTGTCGTTCGAGTTGACCATATTTTTGTGTTTCAACCAATCCGATTGGTTATTAGTTCCACGTTTTAGTCGTTTTAGACGAAGGCGTTTCAATGCAATGCTTCTAAGATTTTGGCGGCGTAAAGCTCCTACTACCACCGGGGTATACGTTCTACCACTTATGCTTTCATCAATAAAATAAAGCAATTTTGATCCTTAGAAATCTCAAAGGAACAGAGAAATTTTTGTATTGGTTGGAATTACAAACCTTCCTAAACTTTTCTAGCAGAAGTTTTCTTCAGGGCATGTCCAAGTGACGTTGGCTACTCCGGAAGTTGCCACCAGTCAGCCGTGCACGAGAAGTGCTTCTGCTCCTCAGCTAATTTCGCATAAAAGGACCTACTCAAGCCAGCGTTCCCTACGCATTTTGGTTTTTGTACTAGTTTCTTCTGAGTGAGCAAATTCACACATTTCAACTAGCATAATTCGCCGTTAAGTGATCAACTTATTCTTGCAAAATGAGTAATTCGCATGCTTGAATCTCGTTAGCATCTAAGTAAGCACCACCAACAAGTAGCTTATTTAATTTTTATTTAATTTAAATTAAATTCATCAACGCTCAGTAACAAAATATTCTATGAGATCAGGTCAGGTATATACATACTACATTCATTAATTTTCTGCTGATCCAAAGCCGTCCCAAAGCTTCCCCCTGGGTAGGGTAAGCCAATGATTACTACAACGCTTGGACTCAATCAATCTATTGAAATATATTTTTTTATATATAAAAATAGTCATTTGAAGGGCGTTTTATCGCCCGGTGCGTCTTATTTTCCGGAAAATACGAGTATGATAGTTTTAATTCGGTCGTCAGGATAATCGCTAAATGTCAACTACATTTTATTCTCAATCAAAATATCTACATCTCTAACTTTTTAAATGTCTTAAGTATCATGATTTTGCTTGCATTATTTTGCCCATAAATATAACTATAAACTATCGAATAATTATCAAATATATATTTCAGCACCGATGCAGTAACTCCAATGATACCTCTAGGGCTTAAAGAAACAAAAGAGATTGATTTTCGAGAACCGTTCAAAGATTTCATCTTGGAACATTACAGCGAAGATGCCAACCAATATGAAGATGCAATAGCGGAATTTATGGATACAAGACAGGTAAACATATATCCTTATTTCAAAGTTTATTTACAATATTATAATATACTGGTATGAAATAGATGCTTCTACATTTCTACTCTAAATTTTATCAATTGTTAAATTTTAAATGGATTTTCTAGGCAATGAGAACGCCACTTAGAGATTCAGCTGGTGTATCGCTACTATTCCGATATTATAATCAACTCTATTTTGTCGAGAGGAGATTTTTTCCACCTGACAGAAGTTTAGGAATTTATTTCGAATGGTTTGATTCACTTACAGGTACTACAAAACATTATTTTATCACCATTTATGTACTAAACTTTTTATTAAATCGATGGACTAAATAGGCGTTCCATCATGTCAACGGACAGTGGCATTTGAGAAAGCTTGTGTTTTATTCAATATGGGCGCCATCTATACGCAAATTGGTGCGAAACAAGATCGGAAAACGCCTAAAGGTCTCGACGCGGCTGTCGATAGTTTTCTGCGAGCTGCAGGCACCTTTAAATACATTCATGAGAATTTCACGAATGCTCCATCGATGGATTTAGGGCCAGAGATGCTGGAAATGCTAATACAACTTATGCTTGTAAGTAAATCACTTTTATTCACTTTAATTGCTTCAAGAATTGCAAAAAAACTACGTAGATAATCTAAATAATAAATAAGTTTAATTATAATAAAGTCAACTGTTCTTAATGATTCTCCTACTCTCTGAAAGTAAAGTAGCAATATTACACAATTTACGTATTAGAAAACTAAATATCTATATTACAAGGTGGAAGTTTTTGATTTAAAAATGCATGAATTGGATTCTACAATGGTCACGGTAAATAGTAAAAAAAAATACTATATAAATGCCATTGAGGTGTAAATGCCACGTTTTTATAATTAAGTCCTATGGCATGATATAATATTATTTTTATTTAAACAGGCACAAGCAAGAGAATGTCTTTTAGAAAAATTGGAACTCCAGTCACAGGATAAGCGAACAATGGACGTATGTCTTGACCTAGCTCAAGAAGCCGCCCAATTGGCACAATGCTATTCCCACGTGTATCGTCTAATCACACATCCAACTGTCAAAGATTACGTACCATACAGTTGGGTATCTCTAATCCAGGTAATCAGAGCAGAATTAGATTGCATTTTTTTGTATAAAATAAAATGTGGAAATATTATTTTTAATACTTGAATCTTGGGCAGTAGTATGGGTTTTTACTTATTCATTTCCAAAATTTCATCTTACCTTGTAATATATTAAAATATGTCACTTGGCAAATGAAAATAATTCAATTTTTTCCTTTAACACAAAAAGCTTTCTCGTGTTAATTTAAAAAAAAAATTGAAATGTGGTGTTTCTTGCAGGTTAAGAAAGAATATTATACGGGAATGGGTCATTATCATGCCGCTTGTGGCATTTTACATAAAGATGCAAAAAGTATGTCGACTGCAACAAGAGATGTGCTACAATATCTACATGTAGATTCAACGAATGTTACTCAGTTGGAAATTCGACTACCCAAAGATGATTCAGAAAGAAAACTATTAGGTAATGTTTATCAATTGTGCTTATATAACTATCATTCATTGTAGAGTAGTATCAACTTGAAAATTTTATTCCTTCATTAAAAATAATACTTACTATTTATAAATGTTTGAGAAAAATGTTGAAATAAAAATGTTGCAAAGGGCCAACTTGTACTGATTGGAATTTTAGAATATCGCGCCCTTGAATTTCTCCAGAGGCATTTTTGGGGTTACTTAAAAAATTTTGAATTTCAGTAAAAAAAATTGCTAACTCGTACTGAAATCGTGGATGAGTAATCCAACTTTCATGAAAACAAAATATAGAGGTGAAGTAACATATAGAGGTGAAGTAACATATAGCGACGAAAAGAACAACACAAAAAAACCAATACACTTAGAAACAAAGAAAACGAAGTACGTCAGATTCTAAAAGGTGATAATGTTTTAGTTTTTGGATAAAAGTGTTATTGATGAAAGTAATAGAAATAGATAATGTAGGGGTCTAACAGGACAAATAATTTTATAAATGTCTACAGACGTTAAATAGTCCCGTTCTCAGAAGAAAACAAAAAAGAAACAGATGAAAACAAATACAATAGCGAACACAATACTTTTGAATATCAGTGTACATTTAAATTTCTGCTAAGTACACTGAGTATGAAAAGTGTTTGATCTTTAAAAAGAAAATTGTCTAAATCTTATGTAGGACAGTATTGATAGGACATAGAGGACTGATAATTTTATCAATGTCTACAGACGTTGTGAAATAGGTTTATTCTCAGAAGAAAGCAAAAAAATACCGAAAGAAGAAAGAAATACAATACCGAACACAATACTTTCGAATATCCGTGTACATTTCAAATTCTGCTAAGTACACTGACTATGTAATATTTTTGATCTTTAAAATGAAAATTTTCTATATTTTGGTAGGACAGTATTGATAGGACATATAGGACTAATAGTTTTATAAATGTCTATAGACGTTGTGAAATAGTCTTGTTCGCAGAAGAAAACAAAAAACAATACAGAAGAAAACAAATACAATACCAAACACAATACTTTTGAATATCAGTGTACATTTAAAATTCTGCTAAGTACACTGGCTATGAAAAGTTTTTGATCTTCAAAAAGAAAATTTTCTAAATTTATGTAGTACAGTATTGATAGGACATATAGGACTAATAGTTTTATAAATATCTACAGACGTTGTGAAATAGTCAGAAAACAACTACAATACCGAACAAAATACTTTTGAATATCAATGATTAATATTAACAATGTTTCTAATATGAAGCGGCAATGGGCTATAGATTTTAGGACCTAAATAAATAATAGCTCTTTTAGTGAAAGACAGTTTGGTTACATGACATTAAGTGCCTTATTTGTTATCTGTCTTGTCATATAAGTTGGTTATTAGGAGTTATATCCATTCCATGGTAAAAATTAGGTAGCGCAGATTATATAGTTTTCGTATTGATAGAATTTTTCGTTCATTAAAAAGTGTCTCCGACGAGAAAGATCGTTTCTTCTTACACACCGTTTTCGATATAAATTTCTGACAGATGGTTAAAGGGTATAGGGTATTATCGTATGCACTCCCCCAGCACAAGATTCCATAACATAATATAGATTCCACTAACGCAAAATAGTTTTTTTTTTAATTATCAATATTAAAGAAATTTCTAAGTACACTAACTAAATAAATCTATTTACGTAATCAAGATGTTAACCCTGTAATGTTATAACCCCACCCGAAGATGTTGATCTATATAAACCCCCAAATATCTTATATTGCTAACACGGTTAATTACTGAGTTACATCTACAATAATTTCTCATCACACAGCAAGTGTCCTCGTGATATATAATTCTGTCGTAACTTGGCAGATCAGGTATTGTAGATCAAAATGTAATAAATTTAGTTTTATCTGCATTAATTGCAAGTTAGTTGTTACTTAACCCATCAATCACTCGCTATAAACCGCTAGTAGATAGTTTCTGCGTTTCCTCCCAACTGTCAGACTTGAAAATATAAACCATATCCTCTGCATAAGCAATCATTTATAAATATACTTATACATATAT
>WYDF02315760.1:0-14718 GCA_009867245.2 Adranes taylori
ACTATTATATCTAAGTAATAATACAGATATTGTAGCGAGTTATTAAACACGTGCAAACAGTTCGCTTATTTTAGACATCCGCGGGGTGGAAGGAAACTATCGTATAGAAGAAATTTGTGGTCAAGAAAAACCCGAGGAAGTTTCTCCCGTAAAACCAGTTTTATTGCGGCCATGTATTAGGAGATAATTGAAAAAATAATTTGACTACTGGACGTTTACTAAGTAAGAATGAGACATAATGAGCTTTCGTTACGCCACGTCCGCCCGTCAGAGGTCCTCACGATCGACAATAATATATAAGCAGTAAAAAAATTACAAGGGAACATTGTTTAGCTTTTTCTGAGATGAAAGAAAAACAGAAAAGCTTATTGTTAGAATTTTTATTGTTAACTATGCGATTTTTGGTCTAGTACGTGATTCTTTTTTCTGCTAGAATTATGCCTGAAATACAAATGTGGGTACATATTATTTTATTTATATATTTCTATAAAAGGGAACTAAAACACCCTCAAGTTCTTTTGATTTTTATTCTCAGTAAATAATTGTTTCATTGTAGCTAATTTTTCACTTCAAAATAAACCAACAAACAATTGATTTTTATGTCGATGGGGATCAGGAGTTTTTATATTTATTTGTTGATTAATAATAAAATAATTCGTTAGTGGATTAATCTTTACGAATATTCAACCCATCAGAGCATCCTCATGTTTTCCTATGATGTGAGGCAACGTATTCGTAGTAATGACTTTTATAATTAAATGCTAAATGCTGTTGAGAAAATTTTTTATTTATTTCCGACTAAAAAGAAAAGTTTTTGCATCCATATTAACATTTATGTAATGCAAATAAACTTTAATATATATTTGTTTTATTATTACGCTAACTTTATTAACCCCATGATAATATATGTAATAAATTATTTAGTAAATAATAGATTCTTAAAAATCTGGTGGCGTTTTATTTGTAGTTTATTTAATAACTTCTTGATCCGTACTTTTTTTAGTAGGGTTAAATCTTGGGCCTTATTCAACCAGGGGCTCGAATATTTATTGTCTAATTATTGAGTATAGTATGTATGGATATTTCTATTTTTTTTCAGTGGTCATGAAAAAAAATAAATACAAATCAAAACTTTTTGTATAACTTTATAACCATTATAAATTTATTTATTACTTTTATTTTCGCTCAAATTGTATACAGACGCGTTTAGTACACATAGAAAAAAGTTAATCTTCTTTAATAATAAATTACCCCGTTATGTCGCTAACACCCACACATACTGTCTTGTTCACTTCAAATTGATTCTCGTAATGTACACATGTACAGATAAAAATAAGGCTACCAAATTACGCAAGCCAATAAATATTACTTCGTTTTATTCTTGTTTACAATTTGATATTTGTTTTATACTAATCTTTTTTCAAAACTTAAAACTACTTTCAGTTAATACTAACATTTTATATGTAAAACTCATGATAATATTCCATATTCTCTAACAGTAATTTTATCATATTTCTGGTAACCTTAATATATTTAAATTTGCGACACATGAGTTCGCCAACAATTTAATGTAATTTAAAATAGTTACTCTATTAACGTTTGTTAATACTTTAAAAAGAGTATATTATTAATATGAATTCTTCCATAGTATCATTAAAACCTAGAAAAAATTCCTTTATCAAATCTTTATGTTTACATGTCTTTATTAGAAAAATTACATTGCAAAAACCACTAATGATCACTATCATCATAGTCAATTTTCTCCAAAACATGCTCCAGATTCTAGTGAGGTTAAATAAAGTTGGTGGCCCAAAGGTCCGAAAGAAGCACCCGAAGTTGCATCAGCTATTACAGCACTTCCTTTATAATTATTTTAAATTATATTTAATATATATCAATATATGTATATATAAAAGAGGATCTAGCGGCCAGCGAAGTTGTCTACGCCGTAGGCAAATACAGTAACCGGGACATTTATGGGTAGGCACAATCATTAGTAGTCGAACTGAAAATGTTTGACTACTGCCCTCTTAGAAATTGCCCAATAAATGATCTGTTAGCGCTTCATGACCTGTCCGCGCTTCGCTGGAACGGGCGATTCATGGGTTGGCGAATTCATGCGTATTCGAATTTAAAAGGTTGACGATAATTTGGCATGCGAAGCTGTTCTGTTAGAAATTTTTTAAACGTGAGTCAAAAATGGCCCCAGGCCGCGGCAAACCGAACTGTGAAGCTGTCCGGGCAAACCAGACTGTGAAGCTGTCCGGGCCGCAGGTAAATACGAGGGCAGGGGAGTTCACGGTAGTGAATTGATGGGCAGGCGATTTATAGGTACACTAGTTTTATTTATATTAAAAATAAAAACTTGCGCTTATGAAATTTTTCTTCATAAGCGCAAGGAATCCCTTGTCCATAAACTGTTTTGTTCACTCATGGGAATGCTCAAGTATTCCAATTTTTTTAAGCAAAATAATTTTATGGAGGCTGACCAAAATTTAGAATTTCAGTATTTCGCTCAACTTGATGAAATATCGAAGTTTTGGTCAATTGGTTTGAAGATGACTAGTCGCAATCGGAACACTTGAACAAGCTTATAAAAGTAAGTTCAATATATAAACGAAAGGTAACGTGGAACAAGTCCATTAGCGGTACCGTTCATTTGAATATTCAACTTATGAACTTTTCAAAACTTGTTCAAGTGTTTCGATTGCGATTACTCCATGAGTTAGTTTGTTTCAAAACTGTTATACGTATTTCGGAGTTAAATGGAACACTAATTGTTGTAGCACATACAACCGAAAGGGTATAAGCTATTATATTTAGAATTCATTTAAAAGCCCAATATTGTTGGTCAAAATACATTTTTCGTTCTTATCATTGTTATTTCGTAGTTTTGCTTATAGTTTTGGTTTGGGAACACGGGAATACGGGAACTCATATCATGTTCAGACTCAGACTCATGTTCATTTCATATCAGACTGAGCCACAGCGAAGTGTGGCTGGGTGTGGCCGGGATTAAATAAAGTACTAATACATATATTATTTTTCAATAAATTTTTTATAATTTTAAAATCCCAAAAAATAATTCATTTTTATTTAACGCTTACTATTAAAGATGTACTATAAAATTTAATAATATTTTTTTATATTTTAAGCCTAAATTAAAAATTTAACATTTAAAAAATATGTAATTTATAAATATGATGTATTCTATTGTAATGGCCAATAAAGGTACTTTATCTTTATTCATTTATTTATTTCATTGTTTCATTTCAAATTATAATAAACAAATTACTATATTTACTACTTTAAATGTGATCAATTACATAGTATTTTTTTAGTACTAACTAAATACCTTTCTTAAAGAAAATAAAAATTTATTTAAAACAATTCAATTTCAACATTTCAGCAGTCATTTATTTTGTTTAAAATTAAAAGACGTTTTAAGAACGTGTAGAATGTTTTCCTATTTCATTAGGGCATGAATTAAATAAAATCTACTAATGTTTTGACAGGCGCAAAAGAATGAACAAAAACAATCTATATTTCATCATGTTACAACAAGAAAAAAACACCAAATAAAACACAAACACAAAAAATAACAAAAACAAAAAACAAAGCACAATAAGTGTCCAAAGACTTTTGGGGATGAGTATCATTCATTACGGTTTTGGGTTTTGAGAGAGTAAGATCAAATTTAAAGATGAATTAGAGTATAAAATTATATTTTTTATATATTTTATTATATTTTTTATAATTTTATCTACGATGTATTTTATTCTAAAGATATTTTATTTTTATTTATTTATGTATTTCATTGTTTCATTTCAAATTATAATATGCAAATTACTATAATTACTAATTTAAATTTGATCAATTACATATTATTGTATTTAGTGCTAATTAAATACGTTAATAAATTATTTTCAAAATCTGATAATCTTTGGAGACAGATTTAATGCTATTCCTGATAAATGTATGTATATAAAAAGAAGCACTCATTTAATAGTTTAGATACGAACTGTAAATCTAAAGTAGTATTTGTAATAGTTATGTTAAAAGCAGTACTACAGTCACTTATATATTTACATAATATAAGTATGCTAATAAGTTACGTTAATAAGCTAGTAACAATTCTTACAAGTTTCAAGGTCAAACTTTATTATTTTTATCAATAGCATAGACATACCTTGCAAACTGAATTACTAATACTCTGGAAAACAGCAAAATACTTACAATATATCTATTTTATAAAATATTGTTTATACTTCAGACATAAATATTAATTGTTTATGTCCGGTTTTATTGTTAGACCATGGCATTGCTGGAAAAGCTGAGATCCCCTGGCGATGCAAAATATACTTTCGGACACTCTGTTGCCAGCTCTGATACTGTCAATTATAGCAAAAGTATATTTTCCGAAAGGTTCCGACCAAATGTCTACTTTATATGAAATGGAAAGAAAATCTTGTAAACGGTGGATCAAGAATATTTACAGAATAGTAATGGTGTTAGGCGTCAACAGTTGGATTATATAAAATGAAAAGGTAAGATAGACAGAAGGAACCCTTAAGGTTCCTAGAACCCAGAAGGAAAGTATAACTTTGTTAATTGTGCAGCAATAAATAATGTTTCTTTTTATAATCTTGACTTTCATTGTATCCTATTGGGTCAAAAGGATTTCAATAAAAGGCACAATGTCTCAGGACCAAAATGTTATAAAAATTAATTGTTTATTAGTAGCCAAACATACGTACTTTCATATGCTCCTCATTACATTGTAACGACAAACATGTTAGACATATTCAAAACTCTTTGAATTTTATTGTAGAAATTTTAGATATTTTAAATGATCAAAGGCAATGATGTCTAAATGATAGAAAATCAATACATTCCAATCACTATAATTTCATAAATTAATTTCGGAATAAAATATAAAGATTCATTCTGAAAAAATAGACACGCGTAATGAGTCAGGACGAAGATGTTACTTTGTAGATGAGAGAAAATATAGCCGCGACGCAAGAAACTACAAATGAAAATCATGGCAGACGTTCAGATGTAAGTAGGCGATTATTTTATTATAAATCTTAATTAAGGAACTGAAACACCTTAAGTTCTTTTGATTTTATGCTGAACAAATAATTTTATTCAATGTACTAATTTTCGTTTTACAACAAGCTAACAAACAATTACCTCTTATTTAAATGTTGCTTACTAGTTTTTATATTTACTTATGAATTGAGTCTAAAATTTACCAATGGAAAAATATACTTATGGAAATTTAATAAACCAGAACCGTACTATATTTTGTTATGTTAGCAGCCAACCAATCCTTTATTAAGATTAGAGATCGTGTTGTGTCCGTATTAACATGCATGTAATTGTAAATAGAATAAATCTTAACCAGACTAGAACTTGTTTTATTATTTAGCAAAGTTCGTAAACCCATAATAATTGTTGTTGCATGTAAAATAAAAATAATTTTGGGTGCTAAAAGGCTATTTTAAAATCAATTGTGTTTTATTAGAATTGTATTTATTTAATTCCTGGACCGTACTTGCTTTTTAAGATTGAATCTTGGTTTTAATCAAGCAAAGTTCCATAAATCATTGTTTCATTGTCAATTTTATTAGTGCATGAATTTATTAAAACGCCATAAATTGTGTATTAATCTAAACTATGCTCCTAAATGAATCAGAAATTTTTGCTCTACCATTCCCGGTTGACAGGCACTGATCTATCTCGTTGAAACTGGCCCAATTCCATGCCATAAATTACAACGTCACAATATTAAGCCAATAAAAATGTTTGTTACAACATCCTGCAAAAGGGGGATGATGTAACAAACATATTTACTATATCTTTTAATTGTAAGGATTAGAAGATATGGGATATATAGTAATAGTTTTAAGTTTCATTAATTGAAATATGAGATGACGGAATTGCCAACTAATTTTTGAAACATTTTTGTAATTGCATGATACGATATCTATGATCTTATGATTTCATGTATGTATTTATCACGGTTGGAGCTATATTTTGTATATATTTAAATTTATAAGTTAAAAAAATTAATAACCAATATAATTTCCTTGATTGCAAGAGCTGTACATTAAGGAAATTATTAGATATATAACCAGTTTAAAAATATTAACGAACGTAGTAGTTTACGGAATATAAATTTAAAAAACAAATTACCTATAACGGTTAATAATATTTACATATATACACACAATCAACAACACCTTTTAGCACCATAGTGTTGGAATTTAATGTTGTAACATGCCAATCTCTGTATATGTATATAGATATCTATCTATCTAGTTGAAGTCTACAGATTTAACCTTGCTACCTATTAAAAGTGTGAAGCTGTGTAAGCATACTTAATAAAATAAAGACTACTTATTAAATAATTTTATATCCAGTAATCAATTAAAACTGTCTTATTAAAATACCAGGTCATAATTAATAGAATAATGAATGATCAATAATTTTGAGTTTACAGAAAAAAAATCTATTTGTGTCATCAAGATTGAAAACTTTTAATATTTCTTTCTTTTACAGGTTATGTCAGTATGCCCCTCAAATAATTACCTTTCTGGTGAATTGACTAAGTTACTTTTATGAAGTTTTTATATTCAGCTTAAGCTAAGTATCCAGTTGAAAGAAAGCACTCGAGAGAAGTAGTCGGGACTATTTCTTTCAGATGATCATATTTACGAGAAAAGCTACTGATAAGTTGATACTAGCTACCATCTGAACACTCTATCGATCGATCAAAAACATCTTTATTCGTATAAGTTATGAATAGACACAATATTTCCTAAAATAACAAATTTTACCAAATAAACTAAGACATAATACAGCTACATTTTTTTTGAACGCTACTGTATATTATTGTATTATATCGATCCTAATATCTATCGTTACAAATCTACTTACGTTTTAATTTAAATATATGTAGTTACAAATTTGAATCGTTATGCACCTAGAGGGCGCACGCGACGATGTTTTTTTATTTCGTGCCTCTTCGATTCTTTATTTCGATTCTCTGTACCATGTTTCAAATTTCATACCAGAAATGCCCTGTCATCCGCCAAATTGGATTTTTAATTGACAGCTATCAAACGCTCAAACTATTTATGATAGATCCCAAACTACCGTCACCGTTACATATTACAGCGATTTTGGAATGGGTCTATGTGGCTTGGCGGCTTCGGTAGAATCGGCCCGACGCAACTATTGCAACATCTGACTTTACCCCCACCAAGAAGGAATGATTTTCCAAATCTGACATTTACATATTAAATAAACGCCCGCTCATTGGACATCCCTGTTTTACTCCCTTTCGTACTTCAAACCATTCCGACACGCAATTTCATACATTCATTTTTACAATCTGAATTTCCGCTTACAATCTCAATTATTCTTCCTGACATTCCAACTTCTTGCATCCTCATCCATACTTTCTCTCACTGTGTTGTCAAATGCAGCTTAAAAATCCAAAAACATTACATATAATTTCCATCTGTACAACTGTTGATTTATTAGTTAATTTATGATTACCAAATTATCAGTTGTGCCTCTTCCATTTATAAATCTATTTTGCGTTTTTGACGACATCATTTACATAGTTAAATATCTCACAATCTTTTATTCATTTTTCTTCCAAATAACGTATACACTCCATTCATTATTGTAACTCTCCCACCCATTCCAAATTTCATTAAATCCTCTTACTAATGCCTCAATTCCTTTCTTATTCAGATATCCCCAAACTTCATTTGGAATTCCAACAAAGCCTATCGCACTTCCTTCGTCCATTCTCCTTATTTCCTCTAATACTTCCTCTTCCCTCATCCGTACCAATTCGACTCATCCTGTACTCCTCCTCTCTTTTCCTCTTCTCCTCCCACATGTCTGCTCTGTATTTGTTATTCCACTGTTTTATATTTACCATACATTCTTCGGTATCATTACCTACCGCTCCATTCATTATTAGATACGTCCATACAAAACTTTTTTTCATCTGATTTGTGCGAATAATTTGATCAACTTCGGGGTTCTGGTAAATCGCTCAATAAGAAAATACATTATAGGAAAAATCGACTAGCATTTGAATATTTGATCAAATATTTATTTCGAGATCGAAATACCCGCAAAATTTAAAATGCAATGTAATCTGGGCGCCAATTAACGTATGGGACATAAGTTTCGAGCAAAAGCGTGCTTTGAAATTTCTACTCGATTCTGATTTAGTTACCATGACAACCGTCAATGACAACATGTTTTGTGCTTATTGATAAACGTTTAATTTATTTAATAATCAAGTTCAAAATATCTTACAAACTGGAAATTCGCAAAAGTATCTGTAGTTTAGTTGGACGTTTATCCAAACGTGAATTTGTTAATTTGTTCAGAAATCAAAATCTTAGGCAGGCAACGATATATAGGGCAATAAAAGAATGCGAAAAGGGCATTCCTTGCATTAACCTGCCGAAAACTGGAAGACATCATGTTTTGGCACAGAACAGAATTAATAGACTAGGACAAAGCGCTCAGGACAGAATTGGAATCTCTAGTCGAAAGCTGGGTCGCCGTTTTGGGCTTTCATACCAGACTGTGCAGAGGATTTTGTCGAGTAACGGTGTAAAATATCGAAAAAGAAGGAACTGCCCCAAATATACCCAGACACAGCTCGAAAGAATATCGAGATGTTGCAAACCTCTGAGACGAAGACATTGAGGTACCGTGTGATTATAATGGATGACGAAAAATATTTCACGCTAGCTCATTCTGAAATAAAAGGTAACGATGGATTTTACACCTCTGATATTGAAAATTATCAGAACGAAGTAAAATTCAAAGCAAAATAGATATTTGCTGATAAAGTTTTAGTGTGGTGCGCGATTTCAGAAGCCGGAATTTCAACGCCCTATGGTGGCCGAGTTCGGGGAGAAGCTGTGGATGCTGCGCTTTATACTCAAAGATGTTTACCAAAACTGCTAAATATTATTAATATTCATCATCAAAACGACTATATAAAGTTTGGGCTGATCTCCCTTCATGGCATTTTGCCAGGAGAAATCGCGTATGGCTAGAGCAAAATAACGTCAATTATGTACTAAGGGAGGACCCCCCCCCCAAATATTCCTCAAGCTCGCCAATGTTAACAAATATAAAGTTAACTAATAATATTTAAGTTTGAATAAATATTATTCGTTTTGCTATATGAAGTAGATTTTTTCTCAAAACTTATGTCCCATACGTTATTTCGAGGTTATATCCTGACCGCTTAAATTTAAATGTAAAGCGTATCGTGTAGCATCGTTGCCAGTTTCCAGCGTCGTATAGCATTATCATTCCAGTGATAGTGCAATTTTATATTAAGCACATGTGAGGGTATAAATACGTATGAACATGTTTTCGTGTATAGTCAATACCATGCCGACGTGGAGGTACACTAGTTGCAATTTTAAATATAATAGTATATTAATGTTTTCGATATAGAAATAATAGCATTACTATGAACAATTTGAATTACATTAACGTTTCTACATATAAATACCTACAATATCAATGACAACGAGGTTTCGATATATGCAGTACACTGCTTTCAGAGCAATATAATTTTAATGTTTTCGGTATCGGAAATACAGCATTATTATGAACAATGTGAATAACATTAGCGTTTCTAAATATGAATTATCTACAATTTCAAGGACAACGAGGTTTCGATATATAAAGGTTAATTTAAATTTGAGCAGGCATGATATAATCTCGAAATCATACGCGCCATGATTACCGCGGGGATATTTCGTTCGCAAAACAAATATTTGATCAAATAATCAGATCTTGCTTGATTTTTCCCATAATGTATTTTCTTATGGAGCGATGTCCCAGAACCTCCACGTTAATCAAATTATTCGATCAAATTAGATGAAAAATATCAAAGGTTGTTGATGAATTGGACCCCATGTATTTCGTATGGAATTTTTGTCATGGAACTCTTATAGTATAACTATTCATATAAAATTGCATTGAAGATGCTCACATGTTCAAATCATATTATATATATTTAAATATAATACAAATTTAATCCACAGCAATATATTGACTTTTATATTCCTTTTATAAAATTATTTTTATAGAAAACAAACACAACACTGAAGAAAAATAAGAAAAAATTATTCGCATTTCAGGGTTTTATAGTCATTTTGGATATTGGGACACAATTTACCAGTAAACAATGTTTTCAGAGAACTATCGAGAGTAAACTCTCCGAAAGTTCTCGGATAGCCAAAATACTCTTAAATGGACACACAGTTATGAATTTCACAGCTGGAGAATTTCTTTTAAGTGGGCACGCAAGTTGTTATACTGTTAGAGTTACATGAAAGTTCTATAAGAAATACATGCGATCCAAAATGGATCAACAAGGGGATCCAATCCATCAGCAAAATTTTATGTTTTTTATCTAATTTCATTGAAAAATTTGATAAACATGAGGGTTCTGGGACATCGCTCCATAAGAAAATACATAATAGAATAAATCGATCAAGATCTGATCATTGGATCAAATATTTGTTTTGTGAACGAAATACCCGCGAAATTTAAAATTCAGTGTAGTCTTGGCGCGTATTATTTCGAGGTTATATCATAGCTGCTCAAATTCAAATTAACCGCGTATCGTTGCAGCGTCGTATAGTATTGTCATTCCAGTGATAGAACAATTTAATATTGAGAAAAAGTGAGGGTATAAATATGTATGCACATGTTTTCGTTTATAGTCAATCCCATGCCGAGGTGGAGGTAGACTAGTAGCAATTTTCAATACAATATTATATTAATATATTTGGTATAAGAATAATAGCATTATTATGAACAATTTGAATTACATTAACGTTTCTACATATAAATATCTACAATAACGATTCTAGGCGACGCTAGAAAGCGATGCTACAGATACGAGGTTGATTTAAATTTGAACAATAGTTCGAGTCAAGATTACATTGCATTTGAAATTTCGCAGAATTTCGTTCGTAAGACAAAATATTTGATCAAATGATCAAATTTTGATCGATTGTTTCTATAATGTATTTACTTATGGAGCGATGTCCCAGAACCCCGAAGCTGATCAAATTAGGCGAAAATTTAATTGATGAATTGAGTCCTCATGTTGATCCATTTTTATCCAATGGAAATTTTGTCAGCAAACTCTTATAATATAACTACTCACGCAACTTTATACTATTGAAATAATATTAAAACAAAAATCTGTACCTGTATTGCAAATAGTCCCATTGTAACAAGACCAATCCAGCTGTGCAACGAGTAGAAATTCGGAATTGGATCCGGACGTTTCAGATTATGCGTATCTAGAACGGCGAGGAAACCGATAGCCACACATGGAATGGCCAATGCATGGAATACGGTATGTAATAATTTGACGTAGATTCGTCTACAACAGCGGCAGATCCTGTATAAAAGAATCGCTGAAAAGAAAGATAACATAATTTTAGAAAGTAATATTTTATATAAACATTTTGACTAATACTGTATTCTCATTACAAATCTCCGATATTCTTTATTCTAATCATAAATCGATTTTAGAAATCGATCTTCTAGCGAAATACAGACCGTTGCGCTGTGTGAATTACTAAAGAATTACAGATTCGTTTAGAAGATTTCTTGTCTCAAGAAATATTTCTGTAAAGTTGTAATTAGTTTGATTTAAAAACTCGCATTTGATGTATATCCAGGATGGCAAATTTTTTATTAACGAAAAAACAAGCAATAATATACAGCCTGTTTGAGTTTAGTTGTCACAGCAGATATCTGGACTCTTGTTAGAGATTATACAACATGTTACAGAAGAAAAGTTGTTCTTCATTTCATTTTCTATTATTATCTGCCATAGCCAACAGAACAATTGAACAGAAAATGGATTAGATTTGAAAAATACACTCAGAATTTTAAATGTGTCGTGCGCAATTTTATTGTGTATTCTAAAACTGTAAAGAATTCTCTTTACAATGATATATAGCACTTGTTATACTTATCTGCTCAATTAATAACATAAATCGATAATTAAATTATAAATGTACGCTCACGTGAATTGAACGCATCACTTTAACAGCGTAGGCAGACGATGAAACAATTGCTAGATATATAAATATTACGAAGTGACATTTTAAACATAATTTACATATTGAACAATTTTGAATATCTCAGCTCTTCATATTACTCTTTTGTTTATGTTGTTAATAAAAACGTAAACTAAGTTATGTTGTTAGTAGCACCAACATAAACAAAGTTATGTTGTTAACAACATAAACAAAGCAATAATATTTAAATTACGTAAATTTCAATTTTAAACTTAATTTACATAATTATTTAAATTTACATTTTGATTTTATAGGTACGTAACACCAGTAATCACAACAAATGTCTTAAAAAAGGATTGTTCTAGGTGTATGGCGCCATTTCACTTATTAGTAGAAGGTATCTTCAGCATCCTCTTTATCAGTAGCATCACGGCATTGAAAAGTCAAGCCTAATGTACTGATCCACAAGCCCGCTGTTGATAGAAATGAAAATTCATTTTATAGCATATAAGTTCTTGGATGTAACTAGCTTTGTAAATAACTTTGTTTATGTTGCTGCTACTAACAACATAACTTTGTTTACGTTTTTATTAAGAACATAAACAAAATAATAATATGAGCAGAGATATTCAAATACTATTCAAATGCGCATTTCTTTGTATCTGTTGTTAATGACAACATATACAAAGTAATAATATGTAAATTAAGTTTAAATCTTTAAAATTTAAATTTTAAACTAAATTTACACACTGTTACTTTCCTTATGTTTACTTTGTACGCGTTTGTTTATGTTGTTATTAACAACATAAACAAAGTAATAATATGTAAATTATGTTGGAAATTTCAGTTCAGATATCTAGCAATTGGTTCAACACCTCTTTACGTTGCTAAATCTCGTGAGCGTGCATTTGTTATTTAATTATCGATTTATGTTATGAATTGCATAGATAACTATGACATGTGATATATCATTGTAACGAACATTTTTCTAGTTTTAATACAGTTATAGCTTAATCCATTTGATACTCAATTGTTCTTTTAGCTATGGCAGATAATAGAAAAATGATTGTAGAACAACTTTTTTCTGTAACATTTTGTCATATCTCTAACAATAGCCAAGATATTTGCTCAAACCAAAAAGTCTGTATAAAGAAACTAAATAAACCAATCAACATCTTATCCCTTTCTATTTTTTCTCCATCTAAAAGGAATCTTTTTTATTTAAATCCTGGTCATTCCTTTATCCCCCCACACATTCGTCCTTCCTCAACAATCCCCTGGGTCATTCCTGTACCCTTTACTCCTCATCTCACACACGCCCTTACATCTCCTTTTCTCCTCTCTTAGAAGGAAGAGGCATTCTTTCCCTTTGTTTCATCTCCTTAATGTCCTTCCCTCTTCCGTCTTCCTTCTCTCCTTCATAATTCTATCCATTATCCCGATACCCCTTATTCCGTCACCCAAGCAGACCATTACAATACGATCAGTTTTTGTAAGCGGATTGGGAAACACAACGGAATTATTTTAATATTTGGAACGAATGGCATTGTTATCACGTGGAAACTTGTCCTGAAAACATTCTAAACACAAAAAGATGAAATAAAAAAAAAAAAAAATCTAAAATTAGTCGATTTTATTTGTAATGTTTCTGTAATAAATAAGTACATCCACATTTATTCTAGGCTTAGTAGGAGCAAACATAATTTGCGGAGTAATGATTCATCCAATGGCGATTACAATGCCGTTTTTAATTAGGAATAACAACAGAACAAGATGATAAGGAATGTTACCATAGATAGGTCTCAATGATGGACATATTGGAACGACAACAATGTTAGACGTATTCAGTCCCTTGGATTCTATTGTGGAGATTTTAAATAATCATATGGAATAATAAACACCACCAGCTAAACGTTTTAGTATAGGTGTGAATGAAACTTATTGCATGCACAAGCAATGAATTTCATTTAAAGAATCTATGTAATTTACTATTTAGTTGTAAATGTATTATAGAAATGATAGAAGTGAGAGGTTTACTTACTGCTGGATTTTTATTTAGATCTCATTTTCTTTTAAGAACGAGCACAGAGAGAAAGGAATCTGTAATCGTGCAACACCTGAATCAAGTATGCAGATACAACAATAATCTAATTTAATCATTCTGTGTAATGTATCTATTTCCTTTATTTCATAGATATTTTCAATTTTCTTATCAACAATGATTTTCCAATGACTTATCAACAATGAAGTCGCTAATAAGCAACACAATCTTGAAGACAAAAACTTTTTGTCTCATTAATCAGTGTATACATAACTGTTCTAACATAAATGAAATTAGTTTTGTATAACTACGCTTTGTTTTATCAATGTGCATGCAGCCCTCTACACTTTTATTTGACATTAAAAAATAAAATAATAACGTAACTGACGAAATTGACGTCATATACGTGCAAATGAGACAAATATTAACTCGCTTTTATAAACCGAAATTTCTTCGATCTCACTACTGCCAACAAGAGAAACTCTTTATTACTATCTATATATTACCTTACCAGATACAGATAAAAAAATAAAAAAAAAACAACATATATATATATATATATATATA
>WYDF02315771.1:0-14716 GCA_009867245.2 Adranes taylori
TGGGTTACAAAAAAGTTAGTAGGGGTCAAATAACCCAACTCCCATGGGTTAAAAAAGGTAGGGGTCAAATAACCCAATTTCTCTGGGTTATGGAAAAATGAAGGTAGGGTAGAGGGTAAATAACATAAGTCTTTTGGGTTACGAAAAAAGTCGTCAGGGGTCAAATAATACAACTCATTTGGGTAAATAAAATATGACCTGGTAATGGATAGTCGGTTTACGACGGGTTATCATCTAGTATACACACAAATACAAATTATATATATATATATATATATATATTAGAAGGTTTAAAGAAACTGAATATAACTAATATTTTTCTTTTGTCAAGGGTACGTATTAAAAACTTGAAAGAAAGTGTATTTATTTAACTATTTAACTCCTTTTTGGCGCTATAAAACACTTACGTAATTCGATAGTTGCCGAACAGATGTGTAAATGTTAATAATTTTTTTATACCGTCTAATGGTTAAGTAGCGTTTAATAAAATAATTATACTGTTTTATTTGCAGATATGTATTTCGGTTTTTGTTGGATCTCAAAGACCTTTAGTGGGCACCGTAGCATCGTTGACCTGTACATATTTGACATATGCATTGCTACCTATCGGCTTAAAGGATGCAGTTATTGCGGGTTTACTGCTAGCCTTAACGCATCTGTTTTCAATTGCTTATCTTGGACAGTCGGTAAGTCTATTTTATGTAGTTTTAGTAATATATGTACAGTAGATGGTCTTTAGTTCGATTTGAAGTTCCAGTATGCTCTCAATTTGTTTATTTCTATGTAACGTAAAATTATGTAAGCTGGAAGTCCAGATATGAACGAGTAATGTTTCCAGTATAAGGGAAAACTGTATTGGAAACAAAAACCTGTTTTTACATTTATAGATTCGAATAAGACTGAAAATAATTTAGTGTGGTTTCTTTGTCTTTTGGATTTTATAGACATCTACTGCAACGGAAGATCCTGGCGGTGGTACAATTTCAGCGAATACACTAGGTGCATGCGCGCTTCTATTAGCATGCACGAATGTGGCTGGAGTTTGTACACATTATCCGCGAGAAGTTGCACAGCGCAAAGCTTTTCTGGAGACTAGGCAATGCATCGAAGCACGATTGAAAATTCAACGAGAAAATCAGCAACAAGTAAGTTAATTTCAATAGATTTGTAATACTATAAGTACGTTACTGTAATGTTGCTAGAGTAGAAAGTGTAACTGAATAATGGTTCAATTGGCAAAAGCTAGAAACGTTGCATACTTTTGTAAATGACGTATTAGTGATCATCCCACTAATCTGTATGAGTACAAGCGCCAATATTCTAATGGTATATTTGATATTCTCTACAAGATGCTAATTGTTGTTAGTCGGATAGTGAATTCCAATTAATAATGATCGATAAGCCTTTTACTTCTCCAGAAAACAAATTGATTAAAAAAATAATGACATAGATAAATGGCAAATCAACAGTGGCTTGTTTACCATGGAAGCTAGAGAAGCACAGCTTCCACTACGTGAATTAAATACCAACAGCATATAAATAAATTAATATTATATTCAAATTAAATTTCAGAACATTGTAACGTAAAAATATAATATTATATAGTATTCTGTTGATTCGAATACATTTAATTATTTTATATGTTTTTTAATAGGAATCGAAGCTTGAATTCGATTTGTATTATCTGCTTCGCATAACACAACACGTAACTTAAAACAACTTGTACGCTATGAAGTTACAGCTTATCGCCAATATATTGTTTTATATAGGGAAATCAATAGCAAGCGCGTGTTCAAAGATATTTTGTAATAAAATAAATACTGTTAAAGTGTGGAATTAAAAAGTATATGAACGTGACATTAGTGACGTATTAATATATAAACTATACAAAATTCGCATCAAGCAAAAATTTTTTGTTTTTACGCATAATTGCGTTTGAAAATGGAACTAACAATAGTCTTGCGTACGCTGCAACCCGACAGAGTATTAGAGGGTTTGATCCCCGCTGAGGAGATTCAAATTTTCGGAAAACTAAAATTTTCATTTCAAAGAATTAATGAGTAGACAAATTCATGGGGTATAGCAGGTTAGAGCTAGATCAGGAAATCTCGCACCGGCTTAAATAAAACGAATACTTGTGAGATAGCGATAATCCCTTAAAGAATGCGGGCTACATCACGCTTGCTGTGAAATTTTTAAATTATGTGAATTGATACTTACTATCTATCCACACCACAACTCCATCTATAGAACGTTACTTGTCCGCGCTTAAACGAATCAGAAGTTTTGCTGGAAGTCCAGAGGACATCTTTCTGCGTTGGTATTAATATCAATTGCACAGAAATTTGTGGAAGATATTTTCGTGTGAAAAGTTTTTATGATGACGGATCAGTTTCCAAACTAAAATAGTCTTTTTTTGCCAAAAAGACAAATTTGATTAAAAAATTAATGATACAGATAAATTACAAATCAACTGTGACATGTTTAGCATGGAATCTAGAAAAGCGCAGCTTCCCCTACGTAAATTAAATACCTACAGCGTATAAATTAATTAATATTATATTCAAACAAAACTTTTTTTTTATTTGTGAAAACTATAACGTAAAAATATTATATTTTATCCTTTTGATTCGAATACATTTAATTATTTTCAATGTTTTTAATACGAATCGAAGCTTGAATTCAATTAGTATTATCCACTTCCCATAACACAACACGCAACTTAAAACAACTTGTACGTTATGAAGTTACAGCTTATCGCCAGTATAGTGTTTCGTTTTGTTGAATTAAGCTTGTATATATTCGACTCGTCTTTTGTAATAATACGATGATGATCGGTTCTAAATACATAAACATATACATGACATATACATGTAATGCAGTAACAACAATTGGCTCTTCATCGTGTTTAAAATCATGTCCCTGATTGTAGAAAAATTGACATTTTTAGAAGTTCCATAATTCAATCGTATTCCTTTGACTTTACACGTTACATATTGTTTATTATCTTCTGGAGAGAGTGCTTTATAACTATAGTTCTTTGGCCCGCCGCTAACAAATTTAGTAATATAACTACATGGTCCATATGTTTCTAGTTTGTAAGTTATATCTCCGTTACATTGTTAGAGAGTTCTAATCACAGCACTACTATACCGCTTTTTATATTTGCAACATAACAATGCTCGTGCATGCGAGTATTCAGGGTTGGGTTAGAATTCCCTTATCTTGGTATAATAAAGTACTTAAACACTAAAATGATGTACGCAAAAAGAGGTAGAACAATAAGTTTTGTTTATTATTTTAATATTTATAACTGCATATATATGACTCGAAGCGCGATTTTAAATGATCGTTTCTATATATAATGTAAAAATTGTTATGATAATTTCCATTCCATTAACGAAGTATCAAATAAAAATATCAAACCAAAGATAATTTGCATTTTGGTAATTAATATGTTCTTTGTGATTGTGATTTGTGATTGAGGCTTTTCTTTTACTTTTCCATGACGTTAGTGAAAATAGATGATTGAATACTGAAGTTCTAACGCAGATAATGTACCTAGATGCGGTCCATTCATGTGACGGAGACGGTAAAATAAATTGTTGAAGCTATGATGAAATGTTATGTCGCAGAAAAGGAATGTGCTGGTTGTTGCGATGTAGGGTCTATTCGCTGTCACCGAAGTGGGATAATCGTCGTTGGTGATCTACATGTGCCTCTAGTGTTGCATCTCTGCCATCTACGTTGTCTCTGTGTGAGGATGGTTGTTGGAGCTCTTCCTCTGACCTTGGACCTCATTACTTCCTTGTGACGAAGATTTGTCAAGGAAGGGTTATACAGATTGATCTGAATAAATGAAATAAGAAGTAAGCGACGAGAGAACGAAAGATTCGGCAGAAAATTAGTGACGGTAGTAATTGAATTTTGTTACTGAATGTAGTTGAATATAATTTATATTTAAATGAAATAAGCGTTTTTGTTCGTGGAGCTTACTATAGATGCCAATCAGATTCAAAAGTACGATTTCTCACCCTAAAAGAATAAGTTAGTATCTAATGGAGAATGCAGCCAATTACAGTGTGTGATTTCTTACTGCAACAGTTACTAGCTGCAGACCCAAAATGCGTCTGAGGGAAGCTAGCTTGAAGGACTCCTTTTATGCGAATTTTGTGGGAAGAAGCTGCTCCTGGCGCGTTGCCTAATTCCGTCGCGTTCGACTGCGTCTGCCGCAATAAAAAGGAGGAGCTTGAAAGAAACTTATGCTGCCAAATTTTGAGGAAGGTTATAGTTCCGACGAATCAAAACTTTCTTCCCGATACGTTAAGATTCCTAAGGATCAAAGTTGTATTGCTTTTATGACGGCTATCTAAGAAGATGCACGTGGTGTTAATTTCCAAATGGTGATGGGTCGCATAAACGATGGTGATAGTAGCGGTCAAAATGTAGAAGTATTGCTCAGGAAACGCCTTCTGCTCAAAAATACGTGAAATCATATCCCATCGAAGATCAGGCGTAAGCACAAAGGGTGAAGAGCTTAACAGCTTATTTAAAAAGAAGTGGTCGAAATAACGGTTAAACGATTGTTCCAATGATAATAATAATATCGAAAATATATGCGAGAATACTATACATGTACATCGAGACGCCCGCTATATCTTTATGACTAGGGGTATTAACACAAATCTTTGACAACCGCATGCCGCCTTCACGCCCAAGCCGGCGGAATGATTGATGATAGCTTTCTATTTGTTTGAAAGTATATAATATTATTGCGTTGTCGGTAACATTTATAGGATTAATTTTTTCTGACGGCGACTTGCCTTTATCTTTTCCGAGGGATTTGGGTTTTATAATTTGAATTTATATAAAAATTATATTTACCAATTCATGTTTATTATATCCATTTAATTAATTGTTATTATATTGATTAGTTGATTGGTTACTTGTATATGTATTATTCTTGTTTGAAGAATTGAATTAGATTAGTTAATTTATATATACATATTATTATTAATTTGATGAATAATAATTAATCGAATTAATGATAATTCGGTATCAACATTTTTCAGTTGCAGGACCATATTCACCTTTTCGATCACAGAATCTTTATCATAGTATAGTACTCGATCTCCACGTTCTTCCAGATACGAATGAAGCAATACAGACATGTCCAGTGGAAAAATTGTCGTAGGTGCCCCATGGTACTGCAGAAATGCATATCTCAGTTTAGAATTAAATGTTTAAGATTTAGTAACCAAATCAGCCAAGTGAAGAGCAGTCATGCTGGAGAGACCAAGAACCCACCCAGATGAAGAAGTACAAGCAAAGGTAGTAAGTGTTTTAGATGAATGAACATACCAGAGTATCACATTAATATTCTGGTACCATTCCTACAACAGGCAAAAGTAAGGAAGCAAAAGAAATAAAAAAATCTTTAGGAATTGTGCGCAAAGAATTTGGTCCACTTAGTCAAACAGTTAATGGCGAATATTACGTTGGTGTTTTAAAGTATTTGATGGCAAGAATCCGTTGTATTCTCTTCGACTACGACGATTCATGGAGTTGGTATTTGTTTGTCATTTTTTGTGTGTCGAAATCTATCGATTTTTAATTAGATAAGGGCTAATTTCAAAAATTGTTAATGATAAGGAAATTATAATAATTAGTTTAAAAATTGAGGCAGGGTGGGCACATGTTTCTGGCATAGTGGCGTAGCCTTTATCAGCACACTCTCTTTCCAACTATAGGCGAATCCGATATTTAACAAGTACGATAGAGCGTACTTCTTAAGTATTGGATTCGCAATTCGATGCAATGATACATTGCGTCTATAGTTGGAAAGAGAGGGTGTTGATAAAGGCTGCACCACTATGCCAGAAACACGTGTCCACCCTGCCTCAATTTTTAAACCAAATATAATAATTTCCTTATCATTTAGAATTTTCGAAATTACCTGTCTTACTGCAAACAATAAACACTACTTACTTTCTTCATCTATTGATTTGTCTCGATGCAACTTTTCTATTTTTTCTGAAGTACAAATGAAGTTATCGATGACATATTAAGTATTTAAATCGCGGCTAACTAGCCCAAAAAGGGTATTGCAACATGGACCTAATGCCTTTTTAAATCAATATAAAAAGTGTATTTGAACTAAACGACAATATTTAAAATAATATTTCCAACTATATCAATATAAATATATTCATTTTGTTGCGCCATAATGTTGGTTGAAATATTATATTTTTCCACTCTTATTTCAATCTTTAATGATTTGAACAAAAGAGAAAACTTTTTTTATAACCGGTTAAAACTTTACCGAGGAAGTTTAGAGTTTTTGCTTATATAAAATTGCGAAATTCGTGTTTTCTTGTAAGCGAACTTTTTCTTTTTATTTTCCTGTACGTTTGATGTAGCGCAAAACCTAAATATTTTCCTGATTCCAAGTTTTCCCTTTGATATTTTATGTTTGAAACAAAACGATAGATTGAAATTTGCTGCTTACACGTATTAAAAGTGTAAAAACTTTACTACAGTTTGACATCGTTTAAACATACGTCTCTCATTTAAAAAATTTAAAACGAAAGTATAACGTCAAAAATATGTAATAAAGAAAAATGAGATCTTTGCTAACGTGTGAGGAGATTCTAGTTATTTTACCATGAAGATAACTACTTTAGATTAAAACAAGTTTTGAATGTGCGCGGGTAATACTGCCAGCACTTTATTTAAGTGCTGCCAATTAGGCCCACAAACGACGATATAGAAGTAATCATTAAATTTGAGAAGACAAGGTGACCAATTACGGCAGAAGACTTCGTAATTCATCTGGACAGATTGTATTTGATTTTGTCAAATACAAAGAAGGTTTAGAAATAGTCAGCCCAAGTGAGCCAACATCACTTCTGCCCAGAACCAATCGTAGGGGAGACGTGACAGACATTATCCTCATGAATAAGATAAATAAAGAAATCACAAAAAAGTGCAAATATGCCTCTCATCGGACTATCTCCCAGTAATTGCAAAACTGGATTACAGAACCCAAACAAGAGACACTGTAAACAAAAAATATCCAGATTAAGGCAAGGATTGAAGAGGAAATTATGCATATAAAAGAGTTCATGCAGGAAAAAGTTAAAAACCTTTCCATCCATCTGTTTCCTTTGGAAAACAGATGAATGCTATAGAAGGAGAAAAAGAAAATAGTAGCGTGCAGAAATAAACTCATGAAACAACTTGCGTTATTTCGACTCATGATAGGGAAACATTAAGAAAAGCGAGACAACAAATGAGAGATATGATACATAAGAAAGGTATGAAAGGTTGGAACAAATCAGTAGAGGCAGTTTGTGAACAAAATGCCATGAACAGTCGCATCTCAATGGAACCCTCTTCATTGACTTTGCGACAAGCAAGCAAATCACGGTGTCAAGCACGTATTTCCTCCACAAGAGAATACATAAAGCAATATGGGCTTCGCCCGATTGTGTTACTAAAAATGAACGGAAGTGACGTAACGGATGTAAGCAGCTAGAGGAAAGCAAATGTTGATTTTCACCACCACCTCGTGAGACTAAAATATTGCTAAGGAATTTCGCGCCCGAGACTAAAGAGTAACCCCCAAAGCCAAGAAATTCAACGTCTAAAGTTAAGAATAGATGAAATAACCAGAGAAAACTATTGCAGGACACCACATGGGCATCTGCAACGATAAGCCGAAGAGGAAGGATAATATCGAAGTTAAGTGATCGACGTTGAAAAATGCCATAAAGGTAACCGCTGAAACAACCGAAGGATTTAATAAACAAGAGCGGAAAGCAGCTTGATTTGTTGATGACTGCTGAATAGCTCTAGATCGAAGAAAAGAGCTAAGAAAGAAGGCGATTCAATATGACACAATAGCAACCTATCAAGCTTTGACGCTGGTGGCGATATCTGCTGCACACATGTACGGAAGGAAGAAGGGAGTGTGGAAGGCTTATAAGGCGGCAGAGATTGACAAAATGGCAGAAAGAAGAGAAATACGCGCAATGTACGCAAGGATTAAGGAGGAGAAAGCATGTTTCCTGGTGAGGGGCACAATGATCAAGGATGGAAATGGAAACCTTGTCATTGAACCTAGTAAAGTCGTTTGGACTGACTACTTCGAGAAAATGCTGAACGAGGCCAGTAAGAGTGGCATCGAGAGGGACTAATAGCAGCAGGGGGCGTCAATTGTGTAGATTTACCAGTAGTAGAGTCGAGACTGGGCGATGTCAAGGATCCTATAAGCACCAAGAAGAATAAAAAGACTCTTGGTAGCGACCTGATTCCGGTAAAAGTTTTGAAATACGGTGAAGAATAACTACATATGAAGTTACAGCTGCTACTCTGCAGGGTGTGGGAACAGAAACAGATGCCAAATGACTGGAATGTTGCCCACATCTGTCCCCTACAAAAGAAGGGCTCCAAGTTGGATTGCGCTAACTACGGAGGAATATCTCTTATAAAACTGTCTATAAAGTTCTAATTAAAATTCTAGCCAGACGACTCGAACCTTTCTTAGAAACAGCTTTGGGTGATTACCAGTGAAGTTTTTGGAGGGATAGAACAACTACTGATCAGATTTTCAGATTCAGGTGCATCCTCAAAAAATGCTATGAATTTAACGCAACCGTACATCAGTTATTCATAGATTATAAGCAAGGTTATGACATTGTAGATAGACTATATTTGTACGATACTTTGGCTTTGCTGGGTGTGCCGCAAAAGTTGATTGGGCTTATCAGAATGACGCTAGTGAACTTAAGCTGTCAAGTTACGATAGCTGCAAAAGTGTCCAGGGAGTTCGATATCGTAAGAGGCTTAAGACAAGGGATGCCCTCTCATGCATTCTCTTCAACCTCACTCCACAGCGTATTGTAAGGAAGATTGGAGTGAACCTCGGAGGAACGATTCAACCGCTCTGTGCAGTATCTGATTAATGCCGATGACGTGGACCTACTCTCTAGAAGAGACAGGGAACTTAGAGAAGATTTTCAACAGCAGGAGGAACAGTCTAAAGAAGCACGACTTCAGGTTAATATAAGCAAAACAAAGTATATGGTAATGTTCTGAACGGTGTCGCAAGCAGTGACACAACTTACCATTGGAGATCACCAGTTTGAAAGGATACCTACTTTTAAGTATCGTGCCTCCGTTGTCCCTGAAAACAATAACACGCAGTTTGACATTAAAGAGCGCATGAAAGCGGGAAGCAAAACATATTTAATCTGCATAAGCTTCTAAAATCTCGCTTACTGTCGTGACAAAGCAAACAGAGGATTTTTAGAACTATCATAAGACCTGTAGTAATATATGGGAATACAACGTGGGTGCATTTGTTCCGGTATGCGATGGGGTTGTCTGGCGTATCAGAAAGAACGACGAGATATATAAACTCTACGGGGATCCTACGTTGGTGACTGAAGGAAAATAAGCGCAGATTTGATGGCTGGGATATCCCCAGCGAATTGCAGGACCGAGCGGTGCGGAATATGTTCACACAACAACCGGATGGTTGAAGATTGGTGGCCAGACCCAGAAAGCGCCGGTTGAAAGACGTATCGGAGGAGTTATAAAGCATGTGCCCTAGAGGTTGGTGACGGCGGGCGAGGGAACGAGATGCTTGTCGGGGCGTTCTAAGGGAGGCTCAGGCTCTTGATGGACTGTAACGCCATTGGGTAATAGTAATTGTGAACAAATGGAGATGAGCTACGCTTGAGCTTAAGATGAGCTTAAGACGCTACCCAGAGAGGTTGAAAAAGTATCCAATGTCCAGAAAGTAACATTCCAATAAAGAACAAAAATGCTTACTTAGTGTTTGCGGACAAAGAAGTCGGAGATATTCGCGGACCATTTCGAGAAACAGTTTTCCAACATCGATACTATACTTCCAATCGTAGAACAGACGGTTGATCAAGCAACACAGAAGTTAGAGAGAACGGTATTTATGGAATATAGGGAAGTAGAAGAAAATGAAATAACAGATATAGTTAAACAACATAACGCACAAAAAGTACCTGGCGATGATGATATCTCCAATATGTAATTAAAACTGTTACCTCCTTTAATAGACATCTTCAACAAAAGTATCTTATGCAGTTATTTTCCAATGTTAGAAGAATGCGATAATGGTCACCTCCCAAAGAAGGGCAAACATTCAGCTGTTCAATCCAACAAACGCCCCATTAGCTTTACTAATGGTTTAGCGAAATTATTAAAAATAGTCTTTCAGCAATTTAGCGATACTAATAATATTATACCTCAACAACAATTGGGGTTTAGAAAGAAATTGGCCGTCGTTCAACAACCTGCAAATTTCGCAGCAATTGGTCAGACGTGATCCAAAAATTTAACTGCATTTGCCTTTTCGCTGTGTGGGAAAAGCTTACGAGCACGCATCGCGGAATGGATTAATATTTAAAATGTCGTCATTGAAATTTCCGGAAAATGACGAATGCCTTCTTGAAAAATAAAACTTTTCATGAACAGAGCTTTTCATCACGCTCTAGCACATCTTTAATAAACCGATTTCTCCTTTTTACATTTCTTTAGAATATTGCTTTCACACGGTCATACCCCTTTCTCTCCTCTTCCCACCATTCTCTTCCATGCTCACACATTTCTTTATTGCTTTAATTTCCTTCATTACCTCGTCGATAGTAATATCATTTAGCCAAGTACTTTTCCACACATTTCCTATTCTGGTTTTTTAATTCATGAGCTTAATTCCTACTCACTCAGATTTGCACAAATATTTCCATAATTTTGTCTCTGTTTTTATATACTTTATATCATCACGTTCTTCCCTCTTCCACCTTTCCTTATAAAAAGTTTGCTCCTTCTGCCACTTCTCTTTTGGCTGTTAAGAATTTTTTCCACGATTTATCCCCATCGCTAATAACATTCTTATTTCTTTCTTTTTTGCTTTCACTTTTAATCATACCACTTTTTTTGTTCTGTTCTTTATCTTTATTTCTACTCTCTTAGATTATACTCACTATCTTTTTTATAAAATTTTTTCCTTCCCAATTTATCTCCATCATCCTCCACTTATTGTTTTCACCCCTCACTAAGCAATTTTCTTTTCTCATTCCCATTTACCCCAATTTTCTCTAAAAAACCTCCACCCTGTCTCCATGGGAAAATGATCACATTCTATTCTCATCCATTCATATCACCTATCCTCATCCATTCCACAAGCCCCATTCCATTTACATCTATTAACAGATAATCTATGAGTCATTCTCCTCCATATCCCCTGTGTAGATGTCATTGACCTCATGTCATTGACCATGTGGTCATTGAACTCATGTATTGTTAATATGTCATTTGAGTTTTGTTTATTTTTATTCGTATTTTCCTTAATATAGCATAGGTCATCTGTAGGGGCTTTCCAGTGGGTTCTATTCTTTGCTACAGGTTTGATTGTGTTCCAGGACTTGCCGATTTCTGCCACCTCGTGTTCTCTACAGTTCTTTGCCATGTTCGTCGAGGTCTTCCCGTTCTTCGTCTTTCCTGGGGGAAGGCCTCTTTCAAGGGCTTATTTCAAAATATGTGTAGGGCCAATCTAACGCCATTGTCTCCTTTTTATATGGTAGCGCATTGAGAATGTTCTGTTCACTGCCATACTTATTCGTTGGAGATTACGTTTGGCCACCGGATTCCTAGGACGGTCCTCAAAAATCGGTTCTCTGTTGCTTGTATTTGTTGATTTAGTCTGGCCGTTGCCTCCCACATCTCACACCCATAGAAGAGTATTGATTTTCCATTCGACTCCAGTTATCGCAATTTTGGTTTTAATATTTCTTTGGACCTCCATATCGGGCGCAGCTGGGCGAATGCTTCTTTTGTCTTCTATATTTGATGGGAAATATCGTAGTTCTTTTGTTTTCGGTCTCCTGATCTTGATTCCAATTCTCGCTATTTCAATTTTTAAAGTGTCCATTTTCGTTTGAATATCTCGGTGCATCTCAGTCAAGAGGTAGATATCGTCTGCAAAGTTCAGGCCTTCTAATCTCTCTGTGAGTCCCCAATGGATACGTCGGCCACTACTTTGCGCATTATTTGGTCCAGTGCTACTACGAATAGAATAGTCTAGTGCAAATAGCCTTGCTTTACTCTAGTGTTTATATCAAATGCACCAGAAAGTTCTCCCTCGTGAAGCACTTGTCCCTTGCCTTAATTAGGCGCACTACTTTTTCTGGGATTCTGTAATTTCTTAGCGTTGACCACCTGTTACGTTGTTCTATGCTATCAAAGGCCTTTTCAAAATCGACAAACGTCAGATATAGAGGCGACTGATATTCAAGCGTTCGTTCCATTACGATTCTTAGGGTGTTGCTTTGGGCTGTACAGCATGTGCTCTCTCTGTGCCTAGTTTGCTCCTTTCTTAATCTTCCATCCAGTGCTTTCCTTGTACGATTTAATAGAGTACGCGAAAAAAAATTCTTGGTGTAGATAGAAGCGTTGTACCTCTCCAGTTGTTGCATTCGGCGTGCTCGCCTTTCTTGGGTAGTTTGACGACCACCCAAGTTTTTCAATCAGTTTGCATTAGTTTGGTGTTCCACACTTGGTTTAGTGGATGGAGCACCATTTTTACTGTCAAAATTAGCGTGGCTCTTGAGTACTTCTGCAGGTATGTTGTCAATACCTGAGGCTTTGCCATTTTTACACTTTTGGAGTTTTGCTTACTTGGTGTTGCAGTTTTTGCCGCGGTTCACCAAATTTTGGTTTTCGCCCCATCAGTGTGTTGTTGAGAAAATTGAAGTAAACTCTTTAATTTCCCATGCGTTTATTCAGGAAAAAAATGTGACGCAAATATAAAAACTCGTAGCAGTTATCCAATAATACACGTAAAAATTAAATGAGCAATATAGTTTTTATGTTCATGCATTTTACAGCGTTAATATCAAAAATTTATATCAAACAATAAATCATTGTCTTTGCCTATTGCCTTTTAGGAAACAGCAATTGTGGGACGGATCAATTATTTTGCAGTACAAATTTTATATTTCATTTCAGTACAGTTAGCTTATTATAACATTTCTTTTTTATTACTGAAAATAATTTATGAGTTTCGTCGTCGTTTATTCTTAATGAGCACTAAAGAAGCTTATAGTAGCCAGTTTTTAGTGGGTGGTCTATCATTAAGGTTTAATGTTATTCTCTATCAAAAGATATGATTTTTAGATTTTTATTTGAATTTCGTTTTTGTTGTAAGGTTTTATACAAATAAGCTATGAGGAATTAAATTTATAAAGCTTAAATTTATGGACGTATATGAAAAGAGTTAATTTTAAAGTATTGTCTAATTAGTGATATAATTCAGAGCACTTTTCTCTGTAGTACATGCCTCTGAAACTAATTAAGCGATGCATAAAATTGTAGCTCCGTTGGGATACTAATTATAAAAACGCATCGTGTAGAAACGCAAATGTGGAATATTCTTTTGTCTTAAATCATAAAAAATAAATAAAAAAAATAATAAAAAAAAAATAGAAAAGAAATTATAACAAAATATACATATCGTCAGTAAAGAGAAAAAAAGAAAACAGCGTTCAATACCACAAACAGACTAAGCAATCTAATATTCAATGCAAAAGGCAAACAAGGAATTAAAAAAAATCTGACATTTATAAAGTATAATTTGAGGAATGCAAAAGTTGTTATATCGGCCAGACAACAAGGAATTTAGTAACGAGATACAATGTACATCTATAGACTCCAAATGGCTGACAGTAATTTTGCAAATCACAGTTTAGAAACAAAACTTAAATTTCCAAATCTTAATAAATTAGAACCACTCCATATAGTCGACCGCTACAATAAATTAAATCTTTTCGAATACTTAGAAATATTTATACATAAAAACGACATTCATACAAACCTATGAAATGCAAAACTTATTCAATGTTTCGCATAATTAATATACCTATGCACATGAAGCACAAAATTCATGCATTCTTCAAATAAACCCCCAGAGCATACTCACAACTATATAGAAAAATCATTTTGCATTCAGATAGACAAAGGCAAATCTAACTTAGAGGATTTTTATATCTTATGTAAATATCTAGTCAATCCAAGTGAGTTAGTCTTGTCGTTATCTGGTTCTCGTTGTCATTAGAATTGTCGTTATAGTTGTTGTTGTCGTTGTCTCAGTGCTGCCGTCTATCTAGTAGTTAACTCTCTCGTTTAATCATTAATATTGTCTCGAGGCAATTTGTCCTCACTCTATTTTAGTTTGATGCTAGAAAGTTTGTACATTTGAGATTATAAGTAACATGCTTACATACATGCTGATGAGAACTAAATTGTTTCAGAGGTGTTTAGCGTTCAAATTATCGGAAGAAATGACCAGTGGTGAACGTCACCGACTGAAGCGCAAGATCGGTGACCGATCACCAGTGAATAAGAGCGTACCGCGTGTAATTATGCGTGTAGTAGTAAGAGAATGCGAATTTAATTGCTATAGAGACAATTATGGGTGAAAGTATTTAGTAAAATCTAGTGAGAGATAATCAAGTGAAATACATTAAACGTAATTTACTGTGTGAAAGGGAAAAGTAATTGATAATCCGTGCAATGTTATGGGGAAATTCCCACTGGCCTCACTCGAGAATATTTGGGTGTTAACTAGGTAGAATTCAAGTCACTCTATTTTCTGAACAATAAATCCATGAATTAATTC
>WYDF02315782.1:0-14716 GCA_009867245.2 Adranes taylori
ATATTTCACACACCACATAAAAACCCTGTGTATTTATTTTATGTGTTAGAGTGTTTTATATACAGAGTGAGAACACCCCTTATTTTCTTATATCTATATATATATATATATATATATATATATATACCCTAGCCCCGACCCTAGCCGCGCCGGAGGCGAAGAGAACACAGAATTCATTTTATTTGTTTATTTCATATGAACATTAATCTATTATATATTAGTGTATTATATACTAATCATAGTTATTTTCATTTTTGTATAAATTTTTTTATTATTTTAACATTACAAATTATCTTCTTTATTTCAATTTAGAATAATTCAATTGTTCATTTTAACTTTAAGTCTGAAGAAGCTAACATTGTTTGGCGAAACCTTACAAAGTTTATAAACAAAAATCATAATAAATCTATTCCTTTATAAATCTATAAATCTATCTCTTTTTATTTTATTATATTACTAAGTTTATATAAAAGCAAATTTATTTATTATTCAATATTTTAATTTAAATATTAGATGTATATTATTTTAAATGTTGTATCATAAATATGCCTTGTTTGTGAACTTAAGTAAAGAGTTTTTAATTAAAATCAATTTGAAAACAAAATTAAACTTTTTAATTTTATTTTTAAAATAAAGCCGAATTAAATTCAATTAGAAATTTTCTGTAAAGTTAAATAAATCTTTTTAAAAACTTGGTTCACTGGCGTGGAACCATATTTCGGGCAATATTACAAACATATAAGTACAATCGATTTCTAAAATGATATAATAGTAATATCTAAAATAATATTAGCGATTTTTGCTGTTAAGTAGCTTTTTCGAATACAAAACCAAGTTGTGAAACAGATGTGACCGTACGGTTCGAAGTTTGGTGGTGCATAAAATAAATTCTAGTTTTTTTATCGATGAAATTTGTTAATTTTAGTTTTATTGCAAGTATTATAGTTCGTTGATCAGTTTTATTCATGCATTGTAAGGGCTTAATTTGTTTCATTTAATATACATTTTAATTCACAATTATCATTTATTGTTGTAGTACTTTTATTTCCAACCAATCGTAAATATAAAACATGTCAATTAATTGTTTAATACAGTCCAACATATTCATTTACAATATTGGAGATATAATATTTTTAGAAGTAGCATATTGAATTTTTCTGCATTATTATTCAAATCAAACTATGCACAAAAAGACTTCATTGTCTAATTCACAATAAGTTATTGGTTCGGCCATAATTAAAATATATACATATTATATGGAATTGAAACTGACCGTATGTATTAAAAATTATAATTAATTAATTTTAATGAATATGACTAATGTGTTTTGAGTTTTAGTATGGCGGTTAAATTGTATAGAATAATTATATAGCTTGGGGCAGCAATTACTAAATATCATTAAACGCTTGTTAAAATAGACCTTCTAAACTATCTATGTAGAGAATTTTATGATCAACGATTAATATGTTTTATATTTTGAGTCTTCTTTTTATGTTTCTAATTTTTCAAAGCCAATTTCCTCTTTAGCCGATTAAATTATGTTTCAGATATTTTTAGCGCCAATATACAAAGACAAAATCGAAATGTATTAACTAATGAAATAAAGTATTTTTAATTCAAAGCGACTGTACTGAGTGAAATCATTAAAGTGTACCGTAGTAAATTTTTTTTTATTTAATTTTTTATATAATGTAACAATACATTAAACTATTTATATCATGTTTATTATATTGTATAAAACTCAATTATAGCTTGATATTTTAAGAAGTTCATTTTAGTTAAGTATGGTAGTGTTTAAAATTACTTTCATCACTGTGCTTTTAATCGTGTTTAAAGTGTGGACTTTCAGGGTCGAAAGTTTATGAGAGCGGGGTACATGTAACGCCGAAAAAATTAAAAGTTTATATTTCACGATAGTCAACATAGATTTTAATACTCCTAAGTTAAGATAGTTAAATTCTAGGCATTGTGTAAATACTACAGCCTTATTGTTTATTTTGAGGGTTGCTGCTTTAATTTCGGGATATAACAACACTGTAGTTATCTGATGTTTGATGCATGATGAGCATTTGTAAAAATTGACATTAATTGTGTTAAACACTAGTGACAGAAGTTTAATATAGTGAGTAGTTCGAGTACAATTTAATTTTAAAGTAAGGATAATTGGAAAGAAAATATGGATTTAAATAGTGAGCCTTTTCGAGCAATGATTCTGTTTTATTTTCGATTGCAAAACAGTATAATAGAGTGTTTCGATGATCTAAAACTGCTTCTGTTGACGACGCACCATCAAAAACCACTGTATTTCGATGATATAAAGAATTTAAATTTGGCGGGAGCAGTCTTAAATTGCCTTGTAAGAGAAATGATAATGGTATATTGTTATGTGACATGTAGAGAAATTTAGCCTTGTTTAATTTAGCCTTGTGAAACAGAATAATCAATCTTTGCTTGATTTCTTAGCTGTAAGAAAATATGTTCTCGATGGATACCGCATAATTTAATTCTAGGTCAAAAACAGGCTTGAGTCAAATGGTGCAAAGAAACATAAATTGTATGACATTGTTAGTAGTCATGAAAGTTGGATATTTTCTTATGTACATGAAACGAAACCAATGTTTGGGTGTTTCAAGATGAACTGAATCCGACCAAAGATACTCGAAGTCGGAGCGTTTCGAAGGAAATGATTGCTTGTTTTGTATCGAAAATTAAGTAGGTCGCTACTATCACTTTAGAAAATCGCGAATACAGTGAATACTGAGTGGTACACAACTATTTGCTTACCAGAAGTTTTCTCTGAAATGAGAAAAACCAATGAACAACGTCGCATCATTCTACATAAGGACAATACAAGATCCCACACATCACGGCGAACAATTGATTATTTAAAAGGTGGAAGTGAAGATAAAGGTGGTGAAAAAGGTGGAAGTGAAAAAGGTGGAAGTGAAGATAAAATTACTTAATCATCCTCCATACAGCCTTGATCTAAGTCCAAACGACTTTTAAACACTTCCAAAAATCAAAAATCAATTGCTTGATCAACATTTCTCAAGACCAGAAGATGCAGTTGAGGCGTTTAAAAATGCCGTGATAACCGTGCCATATTCGGAGTGGAGGAAATGTTATAACAAGTAGTTTATTAGCATGAAAAAGTGCATAGATTGTCAGGGGGGGGGCATTTTGAAGAGCAATAAAGCCATTTTTTTAATTCTAAATATTTTATTTGGGTCTATCCCGAAATTAAAGCAGCAACCCTACTACTTATCCACCCCACTGTCTAATACGTTTCTATCCGACTATATTATTATGATGTTTGGGTTAAACGTATGATATTGTTGCACAAAGCGATTTGCGGCGATGATATTTGTGGCACAGATAAGACAATGAGTCACCAGTAGCATTTGTTTACATAAGCACCAGCACAGTTCAAAGAAAATGAAACACGACCCCCACCCTCTACCCCCTCACATATCGCACAATAATACTAAACCATTTATTACAATAATATCAGAGTTGACAAACTAAAAACTATATGTTGTGACAAGCATTGATCTCCAATGCTAAAGACAGCACATTTGCATCTTCAAATCTACACTGTGACCTTGGCATCTAGGTCTCTCCATTCTCTTCAAAGTAATGCTAGAGCGGTTCCAGGGAGACAGGTAGTGACATGAGGATCAGTGAAACGGGCGCCTAAATGCCTCACGGGTTTAATGAGTCGAGGGTCCACTCGCATCCCTCCAGCTTACCCGACAAGCACTTCCTGTTGAGCAAGGGTTGGAAAGAGCATTGCGGACTTCCATCCTTACAAATTTCTCGTGTTTAGGCATGCGACAAGAGTCTGTGGTCGCACATTTATCTTTAAGATTTACGCACATTTACAACTTGCGATTGTTAGTGCCCGTGTAAATTATTGACATGTTACTTTATATAAAAGGCGCATTAATTCAGAATCGGCAATTTTTTGTCGCTCTCTCAGGTTCGCACCAACCACACTCGTCTTCCTATGGGCACTTTTCAGCGATCGCTGTTATAAAGAACAATTAACGAGCCAAAAATCAATTGGTAAAGAATATATGAGTGACTAGTCCAGTTTGTTTCCACCATTTGAAAAAAAAAGCTCATTGAAGTGCAGAATCTCCATCCCATTAATTACTAATTAAATGCTAATGAAATGAATAACAAAAAAATTATTATTTTTTTCAATAACGTAGATACAGGAGTTTTATTCATTTTTGTGTCTTGCACATGATTAGTCATAGCCTTACATAAGATTGATCTTAATTCAAAAAATACGTCGCGATTGGAAAAAGTTTGGAAAGCACTGACTTAATACAAAGCACTACACAGGAATGTCTTTCTCTATTTGTGGTTTGATTAGATTAGGTAGAGTCTCATACCTATAACTGTTTCGCATATATTATTACCGGGGCTGGTATTTTGCTCTTTATACTAAACGTTACTTAAGGTCTCACGCCAGTGAGACCTTAATTAAGGTATTTAGGTATTTTTAAAATTATTTTATAAATTAAAGATTTTTGATTTTGTTTTACTTATTTTATTTTCTTACTTACAAAATTATATAAATGACACTTAAATACGTTTCATAATTTGCCAAGATAAAGCAATTTATTTAGTTACATTAATAAATTTCATGATTAATACATTTACGATTGCCAAGTCTAAGCGAATCGTTTTACTTGTTAAATTCTTTCTTATTTATTACACAATACTTATTAAATTCATTATGCAAGCTTAACAATAATGGTTTATACTTTAATTAATATATATAACATTGAAATTAATTATATTGCAACATCAACCAAGAGTAAGATGACTCCCGCGTTCTATATTATATACGTAACTCTATGATATATGTTCTTACGCTAATTGCTTAATTACTAAAATGAACAAGAAGGTATCAAGGGAATCGCTGCTATTTATATGCCAAATTTGCTATCGTGCGTTCGTTTCCATGATGGCGACGAACGAATAGATACGAATTGTTATTCCGGGTGGGTGTCTCCGCTATTGATATTATATTCATTGCCCTCAAGTTGAAGTATAGAGTATAGAGACATATCTCACTACATATGTTAGACTATAAATAAATAATTAAATAAGTGTATAAATAAATATGTATAATGTAATTTTTTTTAGATATTTATGATTTGATCTGGAGTAAAGATATTAATGCAACTTACGATCCAAGAGTATAATCTAACTGTTCTGCATCTTTCCTGAAATTATATCATTAAATTTTAATGCAAACTGTCTTAAAACGGTCTAAATAACCATTTATAATAATACATCATCAATTGGTATTTGGAATCAATTCCATGTAAATACCTCGTTATGTTTTCACGTGGTATCGATCTTCATATAAGTGAGTCAGCTACAAATTAAATGAGCATTATACGTTATAAAATCCTACAAAATTATAGCAATTTACGATCCATTATGGAGTTAAAACTGTTCACTTATGGTGCAGTGAAGAAGCCCAACAATTTACTCTTTCGTGCTTATATTCATCTGATGCGAACAGATTTAGGTTTTCCTTTTACCGTTCCCGCCTCAAATATACTATTTCCATTCCACTTGAAGCATATTAAAAGAATAAAATCATTAGGGAATATAGGCATCGCTAGATTTTTCTTGTAGCAATATAAATCACCTAGAAGAAAATATTGCAATGAAATCTTAATCGAAATTTGGAAATGTATTGCGTTGCAGTGAATCAAAATTTTTTTGTCTGCGGCTCTTCAGCTTCACCTTTATGGTTATGTGATCTATCTATGACTGAAACAAAAAGTTTTCTAATATAATTATTTCATATTTAATTAAATTACAATTTACCACTAAGTTTTATTTTACATATTATTTGAAATCCAAATTTTATCACAAATAACACTTAAACCTTCTATGAGCAACCAAAATACTAAATTTAATGTTTCGTGGTTAAACCTCCACGTTCGCATTATTTAATAGAGTAAATTATGAAATTAATATTTCTAATTACTTGTGTCTCGAAAAAATGTTTACCCCATCCGGGACTTGAACCCGAACCTATCGAGTACATGTCGACTGCTCTTCTAATTGAGCAAACGGGCACTTATTAGAAGACTAGCGTGGAGGTTTAACCACTAAACATCAAATATTCAATTAAACATGCGAGCGCCAGCAAAGCAGAAAAGAAAGTAAGAAACAAAAAACATCAAGGAGAGTCCATCTACGCGATGACGAATAATCGACCCACAGGTGGCCAAAACAATGCCTGATACATAAGTTGCCTATCTTAATAGATATAGGAAACAAATTCATATTAAAAATTATTTGTTTCTTGGCCGAGAATAGAGGTCCGGGTTCGAGTCTCGGGCGGGGTCAACATTTTTTCGAGACACAAGTAATTAGAAATATAAATTTCATAATTTACTCTATTAAATAATGCTCGTGGTTGCCCGTGGAGGTTTAACAACTAAACATCAAATATTCAATAAAAAATACCAGTATTTTGATTTTGGTGTTTGTTTCTGTAACTGTTTCAGCAGTTAGTCACTGTTCTTCTCGGATACAAAGAAGTACTTTAAATAGTTAAAACTCCGAAAGGTCCAAAAATGATTGTTGCACATGAGTCATTAAGGTAAAATAATGATTTTACCACGTAGACAGAAGTGGAAAGAAAGTTGATTAAATAAGAAAGTTTTATACATCCATCGTTTCAAAATCAAATTGCTAAGGAATAATGCTACATAAAATGTTCCTATGCCCTAAAGTACGTAAGTACATGACTCTTTACCCACGTTGAAAGGCGTGAAACATGGCCCAATGGCCAATAAAAATTTTATTACATGCCCCCAAATTATCTTGTTCCTCAGAATTCCTACACTATAGCCGACAGAACTATCTAAGAACGTTGATACTGTCCTTTTCCTTGGTTTTATTTGTTTCATAAAATTGTAATGTGTTTTGCAAATGGTTAAAAGTTTTATGTGCCTTTGTGAGAAAGGAGGTACATAAGGCGTTTCTAAGCGACATAAACCACATTGAAAGTCATATTCTATCGTGGGTTACCAGATAACATATTGTAACAACAAAAATTTTAAACGTATTCAATTCTTTGGATTCTACTATAGAAATTTAAAATATTTTAAATTATCAAAGGGAATAATGTCTAAATGATAGAAAATCATTAAAATCAATAAATTCCGCCACATTATTTGACTTTGTAAATGGAAGGTAACCTAGCCGCGACGCAAGAAACTAGAAACAATGGGAAACGAAAATAATGTTTTTACGCGAATGAGAGCGATCACTGACGTAAATCCACGAACATTGAGAATAGGCGTTTTTCGTTCATGATGTTAGAAAGAAATAATGAAAACATAAATTAAGTAATAAGCTTTCTAATAGGATGAATTTTTCGAATGAAATACGAAATGTTACGTGACTAGTCGACCAGAAAATATATAAGCGAAAAATCTGTAGGAAAGAGTACCTGTTCGGGACAGATTTTAAACAGCTTTTGTTGCCAGTATTGAACAGTTTACTTCTAGTAGTTTACGCGTATTTTCTTTATTTTTTTTTGTTATCGTGAGAACAACGGCAGACGTTCAGATGTAAGTAGGCGAAAATTTTTATTATAAATCTAGATTAAGGAACTGAAACACCTTAAGTTCTTTTAATTTTATTTTGAGTAAATAATTTTATGCAATGTATCATTTATAATCTGCAAATCTAATAAATCAAAACCGTACTGTCTTTTGTTATATTGTCGCTCAACCACTCCTATATAAATTACAGTCTTATTATTATTAATTTAATGTTGCTTGGTCGTTGTTTTATTTATTTTCCTATCAGAAGAAAATTGTGTTGTAACTGTATTAACCTTTATGTAGCCAGAATAAATCATAAGTATACTTGTTTTATTATTTGACAAAGTTCGTACATCCACAAAAATTGTTGTTGCATGTAAAATAAATTTTTCTGTGTGCCAATCGAGTATTTTGAAACCAATAACCAACCTTCATATTAAATTAAACTGTTTCTAAATAAATCTCTAATCATTGCTCTGCAATTCCTTGTTAAGTTCAGTGAGTTTTAACTAATTTATCTCGTTAAAACTAATTCAAATCCATGTCACAAATTTCGTTATTCATCCAAATCAAATAAATACAATACTCCATCATTAAATACTTTTCAGGATGGTGTAAATAAATGTACATGAAAGGAACAAATCATTGGCCATTAAATTCGGAGTAACTGATGATAATTTTATACTGTGCTTCTCAAATTATAATGACGATATTATTATACACTTAGCTAACCTATCTACTTATGATCGTCTATTATGTTGTGGACTGAATTAAGGGCACCGCTTAAGATACGTTTACAACAAAACATTGTAAAAGTGTTAAAAGAAAAAGGTCGGTCTGCTTTATAAAATATAATGACGAAATTTCTCGCGAAATCTTTGTAATTCTTTGTTATTAGTTTATTATCGGTTAATAAATTTAATATGAATTAATTAGCGTTTTAATAATTTAGAAATCATTAATTTAATTTGCTCAAAATTAATATAATATCATTCAAACCAGCAAAATAAATTGAATTCTTTGAAAACTTTCTCGCCAAAACTTATAAAAAGAGAAGAAAAAGAAACAAAAACGTCCGCATCTTTGCCTGTTGCAAAATTTTTACGAACTAAAAAAACCATTAATGTCAAGCATCGTTCTATTTCATCGAGAGAATTTATGAGTTTCGTACACATTTAGTCAGCTATGTGTTTTTTCTACATAAAATGTTTTCGTTTGTGATTTTGTGAAGAAGGGATAATTGTCGCCCCAAAACATGTTAAACGTTCATTTGTTGAGCCTCGAAGCTGGAGGTACCTAAAATGCAAGTTAGAATAAATGGAGTTTTCGAACACTTGATTTTTATTAAATTAAAATGTAGCTTTTCTTGATCTTCATTTTTCTTTCCTCGTATCTTCTTATAACCCTTTACTCACATAACATCACCTTTGTCGAAGGCTTCCGTCCCTCTCAAAAACTCATTTAACATTCTCTCAGAGGACTTTTCAACGGATCTAGCTCTTCGGTCATCTGTTTAGACTCTCCCTCTTGCATCGTTCTCGACTCTCCCTCCAGACCTAATACCATCCTCCACATTTACACACGAGTCGTTAAAAAAGCTCCTCCAAAACGTGCACCTCAATCAAATCAACAACCTTTTTTAACTTTCATAAAATAGGACGCTCAATCATCCTCCTGTTTCTTTTCATCTCCTCTATCTCCGTAAGAACAACCGTCTCCTAAAATTCGTTTCCGAAAATGAAACAAAATGGGGGTGGGGGAGGCGGAATATGAAACAAAATGTTTTACTACGGGACGAGGGGTTCACTAGATAGTAGAAATAACATTGGTATTTAAATTTATAGATTTATTCGGGATAAAATAAATTAAAGATTGCTTTAAAGTAGTAAAATTTAATTTAAAATAAATATTTAGTTTGCTTAACAAAACATAGTTTTACTTAATTTAATTGAAGCGTAATAAATAAAGCTATATTTGGTTAAACATAATAACCCTTCTATGATTAAAGAATGGTAAATAGATATAAAAGAGATTATAGTTAATTAACGTCATAATAGAAGATTATTAAAATAAATACATGTTAAACAACTTATGAAGCCACCTGTTGCGCTTTATTTCAACATATTAAATTAATAAAAAATAAGCCTTACATTCTCTTCAGTTAAGCATTCTCCAGTTTTTGGTTAAGCCTATTCTTATATATTAATTCCCTAGTTACTGTTTATAACTATCTTCCAACTAGACAGTTCTAGTCACTAACCATGACATTCAACTTTCCTCCAATGGAATTTAATTTCTATCCGCTCTAGCGAAGCTCGTCTAAAAACTGAAATATTCCTCCTATGTAAATCGAGACTTTAAAGATTTAAGGTTGCCAACAATATCTTAAATTTAGTTTATTTTTCTTATCTAAAACTAATTACGGTTTCCAACTTGCTGCGCATATTTAATTAATCCTTTATATATTTTTGCTATGCGGCAGAATTACAGTGTTTCAAATATGAATAATAAAACTATTTTATGTTAATATTCCTCAATTTTTCATGTTATTCTTATCAGAGTAGCTAAAAAGTAACTAAACCATTTAAATATTATCTAAACTGAATGCGTGCTAATTATCAAATACAATAATATAATAAAATGCAATAAAAATTATAAAAATAAGGTTTTAAGTTAAAGATTTCATAGTTCACATTTAATGATAAACAATAATAAAGTTTGGGCTTTAAATAATTTTAAATTTATGTTATTTTAAACAGTAGTAGAATTTTTGATTAAATACAAAGTTGTCGGTTGTTTAAGAAGTAAAACAAATAAGAAATCGGTGAACCCATATTAAAAAAAAAATTTAATTTGTTGTATCGTGCAATTGCAAACTAATATAAAAATTTTAATAAAAAATGGAAACGCAAGCAAACACTGATGAAGGTTATAAATAAATAAATATATATATATATATATATATAATTAAATGTAATTAAATACAATTATTAATTATATTTAGGGCACTAAAATTATTTAAAGTGTAATATTAAAGCGGCTGTGGTAATAAGTAACATAATAAAACAATTTTAATAATAATAATAAACAACAAAAGTGACGGACTGTAAATCTTTTTACGCAGACAAATTAAGTATAATGTAAAGAAAACAAAAAATAAAATAATGAAATTATGCTAAACGCCCCTCTTTTAAACGAAAAGCGACTGTGGACCTGTCCGCTAGTGAGCCACATTTTGTTGCTTAAATAGCCTATAATTTTCAACATGTAGCTGTAGAAGTATATATGTGTACCTGTTGTTTATATTCACTTAATAACTTTAAGTCGCCACTAATTCCAGAGTAGAGTTACATAATTCTTTTTTATTCTTATTTGAAATAGAAAGAACAAAATTTTCATATTATTTTTAGTAAACATATCTGAAATTTAAAAATTTATATTTGGAGATATTTTAAAATTATAAGAAGAAATGTTTTAATAAAATTACTCAAGAAAATAGAGCGTGTAGGTGCCACTTTATACATTAATATCCGATTCCGAAAGAGTGATTCAGACCAAATTATGTATATAATTGTTTATAATTTTTTTTTTAATTTTATATGAACAATGTATTGTAAGATTAGTTGTTATTTTAGCAATTTGATTAAAATTAATTTATTATTATTATCCAAATAAATTTCTTTCAATATTTGTATGCAGGCTATGAGAAACTTTTAGGTTAACGTGCTATAGACTGGATAATTATAAAATGTTAGTTCATTAATTATAGTTCACATGAAAGTAGTTAAAATTTTTATGTTTGCATCAAGAATCGTACAAATAAACATTCGAAACAAATTAGCTATAAACTTATAATAACTTCAAGTGAATTGCTTCACAAAAATAAATTATTCAACATCAGTAGAACAATTTGACTTGTCTAAAAAGATAAAAAGAAAAACAAATTAATAATTAACTAATATTTTTGATTTTTATTATTAAGAATAAAAGTTGTCATTATTATTATTATTGATATTCCATTTTAAACACAAAAGTTCAAGTTTAATTTTTAACGGAGAGACGCCCAATAAAATGTAATGTGAGCAATAGCTGAGAAACTTCGAAATAGTGATCAGCGATACACCTTCAGGCATGTAGTTCCAAAATGGACAAAACAAATCTTTAAAAAAGTAGAGTTCTAGAAGTAGTAATTTAAATTTAAAAAACTGATAACAGTATTTAAAGAAATGTGTTTAACGAAACAAATCCTGATATATAAGTTGCCTATCTTAATAGATACGGAAAACAAATACATATTAAAATTTATTTGTATCTTCGAATAAGTGCCCATTAGCTCAATTGGAATTGGTGTAAACATTTTTTCGAGACACAAGTAATAAGAAATATTAATTTAATTTTTTAAATAATGCCAGCGTGGAGGTTTAACTACGAAACATTAAATATTCAATTAAAAACAAAAATGTTAGCTTCAGTATTGTGAAAACAACTTCAGTATTGTGAAAACAACTACTAATATTTAGTCATAGTGGATCAGTTGATTTTCTGAATCATTTTAAAATATGAATTATTTAATTTCCATAAATATTAAAAATTTGTTAAAATTTTCCTTTCCGGGTCCAGATTAAACTTGTAACAAATTACATTTTTTTATAAAGCATGCTTGCTAAATGAATGTTCATTATGTATAAAAAAGAAAGGGAAAAAATTATTATTCATTGTTTATCAAAATTCTTATAATTAGAAACAAAATGTATTATCAGCCTTTAGATAATTTCTTTTATATTTCAATTTTGGTCTCAAATGAGATCTAAAATTGATGAAGTTATAAGCCTTGTCTTGTCTAATACTTCTTTATAGTCGGCCTATTTTCGCCCATAAGGCCTATCACCGATTTTAAGTTATAAGTAATAGAAACGCAAATGCTAATGTCAAAGTTGTTCAATTGACAGTTGACAAGCAGAAAAATATGTTACACCAGAATTAGGTAACAAAATGACTAAAGTAACCAAATGTCAGATAATTATTTTTTTTATAAAATAAATGATCCACATTTAACTAAACATAAGATAAGCGATATCGAATGAGTGAATTCGTGTGAGTACACATAAGTTAATTAGATATCGCTTTCCTTAAATGTGGATCAATTTTTTTATAAAAAAAATATCTCACATCGGTTACTTTATTCTTATATAATTTTGGTGTAGCATATTGTTTTGCTTGTCAACTTTGAAGTTTGCATCTGCGTTTCTATTAGTTACAAATCAATTTAAGGTCTAATTTTTTTAATGAGACTAAAAGTGCAATTTTCAAATTATCTAAACGCACTATCATGTGATAGTACATTTTGTTTCTATATTTTTCTTATTATTAAAACTTTGCGAAGCAATGAGTAATAATATTTCTCCTTCACTTATATACACTTAACAAGTTTGCTTTATAAAAAAAAACTTAATTAGTTACAATTTTAATTTAATTTTAAATTTTTACGGGAATTAAATAAATCATCTTTCAAAATGATTCACAAAATCAATTGATCCATTATGGCATAACATTAAATAAATTTTGAATGCAATTGTTTTTACATCACTCAAAGTAACATTTTTTATTTTGTCAAACAAATTCTTTAAATATTGTTAACTGTTTTATAAATTTATATTAGTACTTCTTGAATTTTTCGCTTGAATATAAAAACTTAGTAATTAATTCTTCGAAAGCGTACGATTTTGCAAATAATGGAGTTTTAGAATAAAAATGGTTTCAGAGGTAGAATTCTTTGTTTTAATGCATTAAAATGGCTACTCCAAATTACTGTAGCATTTGTACTATAAAAATAAAAAGTATAAAGTAAATGAGAAATAAAAGATAAAACGGAAGATCAAATTAGAAAACGAAATTTGTACAAATTAAATTAGAAAACTGTGAAAATAAAAGATGATAGTAAAATTAAAATTAAAAAAATTGAAAACAATTAAAGCGAAAAAGATAAAAGGTAAAACTAAAAACATGAAACAAAAAATAAAAGTTAAGAGACAAAAGATGTTAGAAATAAAAAAATATAGACCAAGACATAATTTTACATTAACAAATTGGTAAATACCAATTTTGTGCGATTTTCCTTAAACAGTGGATTGGAGATGGGCTATTAATTTCAGGAGATAAAGGATATTATGATTATAATATAATGGTATGTGTGGGTCTTTTGGAGTTTTCTTTTTTTTTTTTTATCTAACTAAAACCAGTAATAAAATCAAAACTAGGGTTGGCCTACTACCTTTTTTTTATGTAAAATTGCTTCCCAGAAATTTCGTCCATATAAATACCTAATGTGTGTGCGATTAGGATGTATAAAATATAGAAGCAGTGTGTTTTAAAAATAATGATTATGTTTTCTTTTGAAATTTATAGATATAATAAAAAAGTTTATGATGTGGTTTTTATAAAAAAGTACACAACATTATTATGCGTAATAATAAATAAATTAGATTTTTAGATTTTTTAAACTCAAATTTAAAAATTATCATTTTTTTTTTGGAATATTGTATTTATAACCTATTCCATAACGTATTAATTTAATTTGAATATGATCCGTGTAGTATTTAGAAAATGAAAGGTTTAATGTTCATGAAAAAGCAATTTATTGACTACAGAATTAAAATTCTGTAATAGCTGACACATGTCTAAATTACAGAATTAATTAATATTTATGTAACATTTACCTTATTATCCAAAATCATTTAATAATCCATATAATAGGTATATATATATATATATATACATATATATGGCATCATCATCATACAGCCCCCAAAGTCCATTGCTGAACATAGGCCTCTCGCATGCTCTTTCACAGAATCCGGTTTTGCGCCGTCTGGATCCAATTTGTAGTCACCTTATTTATGTGATTTGTCCATCTCGTAGGAGGTCGTCCTCTGATTCTGTTTGCTTGTATTCGGGATCTCCATTCCAAAATCCTTTTCGTCCATCGGTCATCCTTTGCCCATGCTACATGGACTACCCAGTTCCATTTCAATCGTCACTCTCTCGATAACATCTGTTACTCCTATCTATATATATATATATATATATATTTTGAAGTTTTAGATTTCCGCGGGTGTGAATATATG
>WYDF02315793.1:0-14715 GCA_009867245.2 Adranes taylori
CAGCCCACGTATAAAGTCTGCGTGGTGGAAGTTGGAAGAAGGTGTTACTAATTATCAATTGTTGTTCTTTGCAGAATTGAAGAAGTCGATTTCCTCTATCATTTCTTAGTCCTAGGCCATACTCGCCTACTAAATCTTCTTCTTTCCCTTTTCCAATCTTAGCGTTAAAATCGCCTATTATCATTGTGATCTCGTCGCTCTTTGTTAGTTTAATGAGCGAGTTTAGTTGTTCGTAGAATTCTTCTATAATTTGCTCTTCTTTATCGGCTGTAGGGGCGTAGACCTGTATTATGTTTATATCCATTGGACTTCCCCTTAGTTGTAAGAGTAGCATTCTGTCGTTGTAAGGTATAAAATTTTTGACTGAGGCGTTGATTTCTTTTGCGACCGCTATTCCTACTCCGTTTCTGTGAGTTGGGTTTTCATTTCCAGAGTAATAAACCATATGTTCTTGGATTTGGCATGAGCCTGTATTTGGCTAGTGGGTTTCGCTGATTCCCATGATTCTAACGTCTAATCTTATCATTTCTTTGACGACATTATGAATTTTACCGCCAGTATATAAGCTTTGCACGTTCCACGTGCCGATTTTGAAACACCCATGGATTCTTCGCACCCTCTGCCCATCGGGGATTCTTCGCAACTGTACTGCACTACTGCAATTCATCATAGTAATGTACTGTAATAACTGTAATGCACCTGATTGAAATCTTGGAATATTTAAGTTCGCTGGATGGAATAACTCATTCTCCTCAACACTTCATTTACATTCATCCACCCATTTCCAACCCTGCGTACCACATTAGCATCAATTTATTTTCAAGATACGTATCAAGACATATTATTCTAGCGCGTAGCTTTAGGTCATTACATTGTTTTTCCCTAAGAATTAAGCGCAATTTGTCCGCAGTAGTGGAACGTTTTATAATTCCTAGCAAAAAGGATTAATACTACTTCGAGTATTACGTATCGGCTCGTATTTATAGCCCTCAAAGCTTGTTAATCTGCTTATAAATTTCTGTTTAGTACACAGACGTGACGATATAAACTCTCAAGATGTTTACACATTTGTGATACCTGTTTTCAAATTTATAACATATACAGGGTGTGTATTTAAATATTTATATTTTTGATGCATAATATGTCAATCTTGCATACTAAGATATTGTTCGGTTACTGAAGTTAATATAAATATTTCTGATGAATGTGCAATTTAAATTATTAAATTCGTTTTAAACAAGGCGTTTTGTAGGGGTTATATTAGGATCTATACTTTCTACAGTTTCGGTTTATGTTGGTAGTATTCATAGTACAAAAGTAGCAATCATCAAAGTGGTTTATTTCTTTTCTATGAACCAATGGAATATCAAATTTAGACTTCCTTTCTAGATTGTTGTAGGTGTTATATATAAGTTTTGCACACAACTTCTGGTACTCAAACTTTATCTCGGTCAGTAGTCACTTGGTCAGCAAATTTATGAGGTCAGGTGCTTTTTTGTTTTCTTTTTATAGGTGCACTTACGACATATGTGCACACTTTAGACATATGTTTTGCTTCTAATCTAGTTCCGAAAAGTAGAGCAAGCATCTGTACGCTAAGAGCAAAAACCTTCACACAACACACAAACCTTTGGAAACTTCTTGAATAGAATCAAACTTCTTGGACAGAATCGTACATAAAATAGATCCCGTATTTACGAATAAAAGAAAAGGAATAGAAAATTATAACATTTTTTGTTTAAACAAAATATCTAAAGTAATAATTTAAACCTTTGAACTAGTTATTTATGTACATTAATATATAGTTGCGGTATACTTATTAATGAGTCCATTTGATCGGCAGTGTACTTAATTATAAGGTAATTGAACGCAGATTTTTGTTTATGTTGCAGGACATAGTAGCGACGCTCTTTTTAAGAGATATTAAAACTTGTTCATGAGTTGAATCCAACCACTGATATAAAATTTTAAGAAACGTGCAAACCAACCTCGATCTCCTACCTGTATGCACATGAAGAAACTTCAAGTCAAATTTGGTATGTGACTAAGTCATGAAGTGCAGAGTCTGGCATAGTCAACTAAACATCAAAAAACAGGCGTGAATTACTACCGCCGTAATAGATTTTGTAGGAGAACTAAGACGCTTGAGGAGATGGGGACATCTTACTCAGGAACAGAAAGGAAACCCTAAGAACCTAGACCGATATATCCGACGTACAAGATTGAATACCTTGCTAATATCTGCGAAGAAATGAAAGGCTGGCGCAAGGAAACCACACTTGCCTGTTTCAAACAAATCATATACTGTTCCATCAGAACAATACTTCCCGTCACACCTCTTGTGATGTAAAGACTGCAATTCACCAAGTAGCACTCTATCACTATTTTACAGTAGACACGACTTCTTGGTTGTTTAAAAATTTCTTTCCACGCAAGTGTTCTTTTCTCCGTGTCCGGTGAATAACCCTATTCACCGGACTTGGCCCACAGCGATTACGGACTGTTCCTAAAATGAAAAGAACACTTGCGTGGAAAGAAATTTTAAACAACCAAGAAGTCGTATCTACTGTAAAATAGTGATTTGCAGAGCTTAGACAATTGTTTTTAGGAGGCTATCGAAATGATGAGCATCGCTGGGATATTATACGAGATTGTTAAAAACTAAAATATTCCTTTCATAAGTTGTTTTATTGGAAAGAGTAATGCAAAGGTTTGCAGATTGATAATAGAGAGATCAGACGGACAGCAAGTACTCGATATAGGTGAAATTTTAAACCTATAGAAAGGTTACTTTCAAAAGTTCAATAAATATAGCGGTGACTTCTATTGGCGATTCTAGATTTAGATTGGTTAATACTCATGTCTGATGGGCGCTGTGACCACTTTAACGGAGAACAATTTTGCTATGTATTTGAGAAGAATAGTTTGTTTATTTTAGAGACTCTATTAAGAGGATATGAGATATCTACCACAAGGTAAAGCAAGAGTAGCTTGGGTGGGTATATTTTAGAGAATAAATCCCTGATAAATTAGGAATTGGTTGAGTAAAGAAAATGGTAAGGGTAGATGGCGCTGCGTATGAACTACGTGATTATTCGGGAATACGGCGTTGTGGACTATATATTTTTGGGAATAAGTGAGATTCTTAATTGCCACCTTGTAAAAACTGTATCGATTGATCGATTCCTCCTTTTGTAGGAATATGAGGGAATAGCAAAGTTGAGTAAATTCGTGATGCTGGGCAAATGGAGTTGGCTGATTGGTTCTTAACTGACGTAAGTGTCGTGATAGCATTTAAGGGGAAATAGGAGAGGAGTCGTCTTGCTGATGCATTTGGGAGGCCGGATATGGAATTCTCTCCTTGAGTCACTCTCGTCTGCCGCTCACGACCAAGTACACGCCAAAAGCTGGAGTGATCCATTTTTGACAAGAGCATAATGTCTTTAGTATAAAATAAATCAGAAATTAAAATTGCGTTATGGGGTATGGTTGTAAAGTACGCCACTAGGCTTTAGTGGTTGGCGAACGGCCAAATTGGGTAAGTTAGTGAATATTTTTGTTGTAAAATGGCGGCTAAAGTGTGGTTTTGACTTTTATAGGTAATCACGTTAGGGCATAGTCCTTACCTCATCCGCTGCGTTGGATCGCAGTTGTGGTAACTCGCTAGCAAGTCATCGTAGGATGTTGAGAGAATTTTCGGAGTGATTGTGGAGATAGCTGTTCACGTGGTGTATGGTGACAAGTAGCTATCTTGGGGTCATCAATTACCCCACGTGCATCTGAGGTTCGGAATCTAACATTAGCGAAGACATACTCAGTTGCTGGAGGTTCCCCAATTCGTGAACTGTACCATCAGTGGAATCCTTCTTCAGCCAGCTGTCGGGTGCGGCGTGAGAACTTCGTGGGAGACACACTTGAAGTATGCACACTTGAAGTATGCACTCTAGAAGTATGCACTCTAGTTGTATAGGAAATAGGTTAGTGAAGGTGTAGGAAAAGAAACAGAGCAATTGAAACATACATGTAATTCAATCAAGCAGTATATGGTATAGAAAATCGCTCACCAAATGTGTTTCTATCTCAGCGATTGTCGCCCTGCTTGTTGTTTCACCAATCTGCTTGGAGTGGTTGCTCTGCTGGATGCTGCTGCTGGACGGCGTTCTCAAAATTAGGAACTAAATAAATCTATTCATAATCTCGCTATTTATAGCAGGGAGTTGTCACTTAACTTTTACAAATCTTTGTGCAAATTCCACCCTATGTTGAACAGAACATTCCTCTCTCTCGGCATTACTTCACATGTTACATCAGGACTAGTCAGCGTGCGTAGTAGCAGCGACAACAAGGCAACGCATGTTTTTGTTATTCCCTTAGCGGTTTTTTACAATGGCAACAATGCAACGAGTAGAAACGCCGCTCGCTTATATTATATACGGAGCATTTTATATAAACATTATATACACACACATTATGTACACATATTATATACACACATTAAACCTAAGTTAATGTGTGTTACATCGATAGTAAAGCAAGCGTCAGTTATCTCTCTCGGCATGTAATTTGATAGGCGTACAATTTAATTTCCCTACTCTTAAACGTGTGCTAAGCGATGTATTTATTCATAATAATACCGTTATAGCAAAATGCGGTTGATTAATACCTACTAACAGAAATCATATTTGTTAATGTAGTTAATTATTTTTTTCCTCGCACGGATTGATTAAATATTATTTATGAATGCGTTTAAATTTAATATTTAAACGCATTGCTGAGTGCTGGCTTTGCTGAATGCCGTGTTTTTACATCATTTATTTATTACTTCCTGTAAAAATCTTTAAATTTTTTGGTCTAATGTGAAATAACATATTAGAATTATTAAATGATTCTTGACGTTTCGAGCGTGACTTCGCTCTTCTTTAGAATATAAATAAAATATTTTTATAAAACCTAAAAACTTAATAAAATATTTAAAAATATCAAGTTCTAGAACTATCATAATATTTAATAATTCTAATATGTTATTTCACATTTCACGAAAAGTTTAAAGATTTTTACAAGAAATAATAATAAAGATGCTAATTGGTCAAGAAACAATGAAAATATTAAATACAATGTATTTATTTAATCTATTTTAATTTATGTCTCGTAACATGCTTTGTTACTGCATCTTGACAGAAGTTGGTATAATGAAAGACAAATGTGTGGCATTGAAAGAAAAGTGTATTATAGAAAGTGTTCTTAACAGGTCTTATTAAATAAACTTTGTAGATATTTTATTATAAAGGGACAATGTAATTTACAAGTTTTCTCATAAAACACATATCATTGAAATTTCCATTTTATATTAGTCACTATTGAAATTAAATCAAGTTCTCGCTTTGCTTAGCAAAAGAAGAAACGTAAAAAAAAAACTTGAAATAAAAGAACAAGCTTTGACCACATGCTGTTTTATTAGAAAAACCGAACTGTTGAGTTTCAAAGCAATAAAAACGCGTTCTCATATTTGCACAAAACACGAACTGCAAAACAAACACGTAGCACGTGAGGTTCAAAGTTGCACATAGCCCGAGCAAGGAAAGCTTTGATTGCTTTGACTTCGAATGCGTGTGTCGCCAAATACGCGAATATGTTTTCGATTTGAATTGAAATTTTTAGAATAGTTACAGATGTTTAAGGTAACCAAAATGAAAAGAAAATAAAGCTAAACATCCAGAACAGAAGTAATTTTAAAATACGTTTTTTTATATCTTTAAATGTGCTAAGTTCTGAAATAAATTTTTTGCTTAGTAAAAATTTTGAAATTTATGTGGGTTTATTTCATCACTTGGGATGTGTTCATTTGACTTACAATATTTTATATTTAAATTTTGTAATGAGATTATTTGTTTAAAATAATCATACAAATGAGACTTCCTCCTCGACAACGAACGGGGAACGTTGTCCAAATTTTTAAATCAACCTATTAAACGTTATTCTGTTATTCCGTTATTCAAATCAACCTATTATCCGTTATTATGTTGTGTGTGTGTGATAGTGTGTGTGGGATAGTGTGTGTTGTGTGTGTGTCTGTGTGTGTGTGGCAGTGTGTGTGTGGCTGTGTGTGTGTGGGGCTGTGTGTACGCCTGTGTGTGTGCGTGTGTGCGTCTGTGAGGTTGCGTGTGTGTGTGTGTGTGTGTGTGTGTGCACGATACGACTGTAAGTTTTTTCCTCGCATTCAATTTTGTTATTATTCTTTGTGTCCTTATTAATTTAATTGATGAAACATCAGATACAGGTTCAATGGTTGGCTGACTCACCTATAGAATGTGTTAAACTGGTCTCTATTATTTATAATTAATTAAACTTTATCTTTCATTATTTATTAAAAATATTGATTTTTCAAAATATATTAAATTACTAAACAATTTACAATAATATGGTACTAATTTAATTCAATAATGAAAATCTAATATCAACTAAAGAAAATAATTTGCATGAGCAATACATGCTTTTAAATTTAATATCAACCTGCCTCATATTGTAACCTGCCTCACTGGGGAGACATCAGTTACCCAAACTGAAGGTGTTGTGCCGCGGGCAGGTCGGGATCCATAGAGACGTCCAGCCAATATGGTCAATGCATACTTGGAATGAGACGTCCGAACATGACTTCGATGGGCGCCAGAGACTTTACCTAAATCTCGGATAAAGATGGGGTGGGGAGTGCACACAAATAAATAATCACAGTTAACAATAATAAAGCCACCACTTTATTTATAATATATATAACAATTCAAGAAAAGCTTGTAATGATATTGATGTATTTTAAATATCATAATGAATAAATCGGCACTAGTTCAAAGTTTTTGTATAATATATAACAATTTAATAAATACTTGCAATGATATTGATATAATTTAAGATAATATCATAATGAATTAAGTGGCACAAGTTGAAAGTTCTTTCATTGATTCAATATATTTTTTACTGTCATTTAAATTATTAAATGAGACAACCCCGTAAAGGAATAAATTGAGACATCCCCCCATACTTAAATCTAAATGATTACTAAATATACCTAATGATCGCTGCACAATGAGTATATACAAGCAACGCCCCTTGGCCTAATATTTACCACCCTCCCTCACTAATCTAAATTTTCCCCTCCACGGCACCTACGGACGTGGTAAATAAAATATTAGTATTACAAAATTCCTCCGTTCACAAACATATTAAAATGGAGGTGGCATTACTCAACATAAATATACCGGTGGAACGTTTCAGGAGTTTTACAAACATAACATTTTGACTCTCTCTACCGTCAGGTCTCAATGACCCAGGTTTAGAATTAACAATTATTCAAACGGACATCTACTAAGCAAATTAACGGTATCCTAGTAAAATTTATCATCCCCAAAAAATGGTAAAATTCTCTATGATAACAAACCCCTTTTTGTTTATTATTGTATCCCATTTAACAATCCGATAAGAAATCACCCAAAACCACCTCTATTGTTTTAACACAACGCCACCTACGGGAGTGGTAAAATTTATGTATATGAAAATTACTAATCTAGTTAAGTGAAGTTGCTAAAATCCTACAATACCAAAATTATAATTGCGTGATACGCAAAGAAGGTCTGTCTCCCACGAAGTTCCAACGCTGAACCCGACGGCTGGCTGACGAACGATTCCACAGATGTTACAATCCAAGAATTGGGGAATCTCCAACAGCTGCCTAAGTCGTCGCTAGCGGTGGCATCGGACCTTCAGATGCACGTGGTGGTAAATTGATGGGCCCCAAGATGGGTACTTCACACCAATCACCACGTTAACAGCTATTTCCAAAATAACTACAAAATTCCTCTCAGCATCCTACGATGACCTGATAGCGAGTTATCGCTGCTGCGAGCCATCGCAAAGGATGGGGTAAGGGCTATGCCCTAAGGTGATTGCCTATAGAAGTCAAACCACACTGTAGCCGCCATTTTACAACTAAAATATTCACTAACTTACCCAATCTGGGATTTCACAAACCACTAAAGCCTTCTGGCTTGCTTTAAAACCATACCCCATATCCCAATTTTTACTTCGATTTATTTTATACTAAAGGCATTATGCTATTGTCAAAAATGTATCACTCCAACTTTGGCATGTTCTTGATCGTGATCGACCAAGAACATGCCAGATGAGAGTGTATCAAGGAGACAATCCATGTGGAGACAATCCATGAGCAGACAATCCGGTCTCGCAATGTCTTAGCAAGATGAATCTCCTTCTATTTCCCCTCAGACACCATCTCGACACTTATGTCAGCTAACAACCAATCAGCGAACTCCATTTGACCAACATTATAAATTAACTCAACTTTGCTATCGCCTCTTATTCCTACAAACGGAAAAATCTACAGTTTTACAATTGTGCCGATTCAGAATCTCAAATATTCCCAACCATAGATAGTTCACAACTCAGTATCACCGCATTCCCGAATAATCACGTCGTTTATACGCAGCGCCATCTACCCGTAATTTATTCTCTCCGGGAATATTCTCTCTAATATACCCGCACTGGCTACTCTTGCCTTACCTCGTAGTAGATGTATCATATCCTCTTATAGAGTTAATAGCAAAATTGTTCTACGTTAAAGTGGTTACCGCGCCCCTTGCGTCATCAGACTAAACCAATCTAAGTCGATAATTGCCAACACAAGTAGACGCTCTATTCTAACAATCACTAATTTCCTGACTATTGACCGGCCGCTTGCATATTTATCAGATGTCAAAACACGATTCTAACCTGACTTTTGAATACATTTTTCTAGTCGATTAATGATCAAAGACTTAACAATTTTAGATTAATTAAATCCTTAAGACGTAATAATAAGCCTGCTACAGCGACATACCAATGGCCGCAATAATTTCAAATAGGTAAAATCATCACCTATATAGTCATCATCTGGCGAATAATAACAATGTTTTCAGGTTACAAAATCTCTTTTTTAATCCGCTTACCGCAACCGGAATTAAATCATTCTCAACAAGAACTGTAACTACGCTATATCCACAAGATCAGGGAACTACTAAAGTGCTCTAAATGACAGAAATAGCTAAAAACCAAATCTAAACATGACGTCTACAAGAGACAATTACAATAAAGAAACACCAGAACAAATCCAATTTTAGGACGGAACGCACCTTCAAACATCAAGTCACTAAATATATATATATATAATAATTTAGATACAATACGTACAGTACTAAATGTAAGGTCTATCAATTAACCTAAATCATACTGAAAAATTCGTCAATCAACAAATAACAAAATCATCACATAACCTTATCACAAATTATGAACGAATTATTCACGACTTGTTACTAGATAAGCACATCTGCCATGAATTTAGATATAAGCCCTTGGCTTGTTCTCTACCTACTAACAAAACACAGTATTGCTTCGCAATACTACCTATTATTAATATAAAAGTAATTAAGTACGTTTCCAATGTAGACATTGGCTACACTTCTGCATGAAACTTTTAAATTTCAACCGCAAGTTTCCTACAAAAACACAGCGGTTACAATATACAATCTTGTCCAAACAAAATTGTTGATTAAGAAACAGAAGTTTTAAATAAACATTTGATAAATCGTACGCAAACGGTTGGGAAAAAGCATGAAGCAAAAATAATAGTTTTTAAAATAAGTTTGTCGTTTCGAAACCATCACTACACAGAACGTACTTTCTTACCTCCAAATATTTATTAAAATCATATTCATCTAATAACATAATCACGTCTAAAATAAGTTCCCTAAATCATCTAATAAATAATTCACCGAACAGATGCTTAACAACTTTTCCTTTAATTATTTCTTTCAGAGATCTCCAAAACATCTTCAATAAAGTTGGATCACCCCACAGAGACACATTGTACATTTCTCCATATCTGTTCTCGTTCCACAAGTCCAAAATATATTATTTTAGGACGGATTCTCTTGGGAACGCCTCTAAAGCTTTCCTTCACTTTAAAATCTGCAGTTCAAAAACAACAGAGAATTCTATTCCGATGGATCCGAGATTTCTAACTCTTCATCAGTTAGTATATTTTCTCTTGCTCTCAATATTAATTTATTCATCAAAATTCCTCCAATCTATTATATTTTTCCATCTGAAGCTCACGTATTGAACTCATAATTATCCATGAAATCATTTTTATATTTTCAGATTCACTTAGTATGATTAAATCCATTCATAATAAAAGGATCAATTCAAAAACTTCCAGGTTATTCTTGAACATCAAAAACAGTTAATATGAAGCTTCAAATAGGGGTTTCTCGATATACCTTTGTTGGATTGCCGGCCATTCAATTATTGCCGGAAACGCAAAGTCTGATTTATTCGCTAAACATAGACACTCGGCTGTCGAAACTAGTACCCCTTTTTATTCGTCTATGTACATTTCAACAATAAAGCATTTGACAGATGGGAGTCAGAATGGTCCGATCCTAACATTCTCAAAGGTTCAAAAATAGCTCAAAGAAAAACTCATTTCTCCTTTGGTAAGAAAAAAACCTTGGTTTGAAAAATTAAAAGTCTCATCAAGAAAAGTTTATGCACTTCCATAACAATTTATGCTCTCTGAATATGACTGCTCCTTTTCATATAAATACAATTGTACATATAATCTAAATGTTGATATATGTTATCTTTTATACAACTCTATAAGAGATTCGAAATTAAAACTCAGACGAGATTTTATCAATTCACCTTATCCTTTATTTACTTGTTCCCTTTTCTCTTTCCCACATTAATATGCTTCCGAAGTTTACACATCCTATATAAAATCTTACAATTCGAATTTTTACTTATCGTAAAACGAATCTGTCGGTCATGGGCCTATACGCCGAGAGATGCCGGGTATAAATAAAGTCAGAAGAAGAAGCATACAAAATGTTTTAATTCTTATTTTTAAAATGTTCCGATTGCGACTACGTTTAGTTTATGTCTGTCACAAGTTGTAGCATTGAAATAGTTATTACAGTTGGTTTAAATGAGACATTAAAAATATATCTCAGGTACTATTTAATCTCATAACACTGCTAAACTGTTCCTTCAAAGAACCGGGGCATTTCATTTGCTCTTTCTACAGACTACACCAAATCGTGGCACGATCAGTTCCTTTCTTCCTACTGCTGATAAACCAGTGAGGGTTACTATCGGACCAATATCGAAAGTCATGTCGGTTCACCTCACCATTTAAATCAAAATTGACGTCGTCCAAAAATATTACTTTAGACAAAATTCTAGTCCTCCTCCAACTGGGTCAAAAATCAATTACATATTTCCAAATCGCGATCTTAATCGTTTTCAGGCATGTGGTCTAACATTAGTAACTTACACGAATGAAATTTGTGTTTCGAAAAGATATTCCATATATGGCTCGAGGAACGCTTACTTCCAAACTTGCTCAGCGGATTATTTTTTTTGGACTTGCTGACACCTTTGCCAAAAGCCATTTCACAACCGCTTCTGGATTGCCTGGACATCCAGATCTTTGGACATCGGCTACCCTACCTGTATCCTTGGTCTTTGCTAGTAGTTTTCCAACTGTTGAGTGCGACACTGGTTCTCGTTCAGGATGCTTCATATTAAATTCATCTGCAACTTGTCTTTGGCCAAAATCCTTCTTTTTCACAAAGAAGACTAATCTGTACCCGCTCTTTAGTAGTCAACATTCTTCAGTCCTACAACAAGAAAACATAGGAAAACTAGTACAACCCTATGGTGTGGGACTTTTGGGACACCTCTAGTATTAACAAAAACGTATTAGTTAAGAATCAATCTTTAGCTTTCTATCAAACGCTAATATTGTAAAATAATCCAAGTTTTTAATATTTTTTTAGCTATAACAAAAGACCACAATGAAACTAAATTGTAAACATCTCTGGTTTAGTGCTTATCAGCCTTAGTAATCCTACAAACTCTTTATAAAAACTCAAGACAAAGACAGTAACAAAACTAATTTGATAAAAGTGTTAGAGTGACTTTAAATTCATAAAATAAATATTGTAATGTCAAAGCTGAAAGCTGGATGCCTTTTTCGAAAAGATAAGCTGAAAAGTTTCATATCTGCGCTAAACTTATTGGCTTTGTTTCACGAGAGATGAAGAGAGAGAGAGAGAGAGAGAAAGAGAAATAAAGAGAAATACTATTTTCTTTTTGTATGCTATTTTTATTTCACAGGAAACATATGAAACGACGATAAACAGGTACTGCAATAAATATATCCGCTCAAAATGTGAAATACAGCTGTTGAAGCGAAACAACCGATATATGTAGCGAGACGAAGAGAAATTGTTTTTGTTCATAATATGCATGAAACATAGGTCCAGAGAGAAACAGGTTCAAAGCTATTGTTATCAAACGGTTTAAATTATTTTAGGTAAATTTTGGGTTGTTTCTATTATGCTTTGTTATTAAAATTTCAAATATTGGGAAACTTGCTTTGAACCCGTTAAGTTGCAATATTCAAGACGTGGAAGATGTTTTCTTGAATAACTTTTAATTCAGTATAGTTATATATTTATACTAATTAAAATATATAAATTACATATAAATGTACAATTTTTATTTTTGATAAATATATATATATATATATATATGTATATATATCATATGTGAATGTTGTACTTATAGCTAATATAAAGATTTGATTAGAACGCATGATTTGGAATTCCGACACCTATAAAAGTGATTTTAGAAATATATATGCTAAGTGCGTGTGTGTCTGCCTTATTGTGTGTAAGCCTTATTTAACTGATTTTAATGTAATGTGTCTAGGTATGTACAATTTTTGCTGCCACATTACTATGGAAACTATGTGCCCCAATCGTCCCAAACATACAAAATCCAAAAAAAATTTGTACATTTATAATGTCTTCAAGCATGCACGATTTAAATATTTATAAAAGAATGCGATGTTTCCACGTCTAACTTTGAAAGGTACCGGAACCGTTGCTTATATAAATTATAAACTACCCTAGATAATGTTTCAATATTTTATTTTTCTTTCAAAATATTTTTCGTAAACTAAAATGTGTCGATCTCGCTTGCAACGCTGCTAACGAAGAGTCCTTGCGACTGTCACAGGTAGCGCAAACGAATATCTGAATTATCACAGAATATAACAGAAGTCGGAAATTTGAATTCTCGGCCGCCAGGTCAGTTTCACGTGAAACCGCACGTTGGAACCGCTCTTGTAGTTCTACCAGTCCTCAATGGACCGTTAAGGTCACGGGTACCTACGAGTACGTGAGTTTTCCAGAGGTTCGTGTTCTTCTGGACAGCTCACAAATATTCTAACTGCTAATTAGTAAAACAGCATTTAACGGTTTAAGAAAATAACGTCTATTGGTCTTCTAGACAATATAAACAAAGAAAGAAATATATATGCACAATTAAATGTCAATAATTAGCGGTTAGGAAATTAACAATAGTGATTTCATCAATACAACATTTAAGCGGTGCAAATAAAACACTACCAATATACGGCAATAATAATTATAAAACAAAATAAAAGCGGTGTAATAAAAATAATAACAAACCAGTGATAATGCGGAAAGCATGTACAAACAGTTAATTTTACAACGGGAGGGTGGGGGTAAATTTATATACACGATACGAATAAGGGAGAAGGCAGGAATCCTAGGAATCCACTAGCTATGTAACAATGAGATTATGCGTAGTTGTCACGAGAGCTTGAGTAACTAAGACCAGTTACGGTTATGCGTACGAGAACTCTTATACACTCTACTGACGTTGGAGGTCGGTCGGAGGTAAGGTGGTAGGAAACAAAGCCATTCCAAATAAAGGCGATAAACAGATCAGTGTATAGTATATAAAATCGCTCACCAAATTTATTATCTCGGCGACTGTCGCTGTCTGTCGCTTGACTCATTGTCTTGGCTTGGCTGACTTGGCTGGTTGCCCCGCTGTGGCTGCTGGACAGCCTTCTTCGAGTTCGCAAAATTGGAACCAAACTAGTCTATTCAAAATCTCTGCTATTTATATACGTGAACCGTCAATCAACTTTTGTATTGTTATACGGGTCTATGTGTGGCCAACTGCACGTCTCTTATTACTTGATACGGTCTGTGCACACAATCCTCGGCATTAATTCCACCCTCTATGGAACACAACCCACAATACCTGTCTTCGCGGCATTATTCACCCACAACAGCAGTTCCAGTTAGCTAACACATTAGCAGCGACACCAGGCAACGTATATTATTTTGTTCTCGTTGTGGTGTCGTACACAGTAATGCCTTTTGCATATCCACATGATCCCACTATATATATACATACACATCTGGCGTGCATAGACAGTCATACACATTCTATATGGAAAACTTAATACTAATTGAACATAGGTAGCATGTGTACTACAGCGACAGTAAAGCAAGCGACAGTTTTTCTCTCTCTGCTATTGATCTATACTATTTAATTTATGTCTCGTAACATGCTTTGTTACAGAAGATTTGATATATACATATATAAATATATATATATATATATATATATATCAGGTGTTTTTAGTTTTTCGAAAATGACTTTATAACTTTAATTGTTGTTTTTGCAATATTGATAAAATATTGTCAAACAAATATTAAACAATATTGCACTAAGTAATAATATTCATTAGTTTTCGTTTTACCATTTAAAATTTGTTTATCAATT